>JAQPZY010001259.1:1570000-1660000 GCA_029931535.1 Margaritifera margaritifera
AAGAATCAAAAGTAAATATTCACATTATAATAGGTGTGTTGACAATATTTTATTAAAATATAGAAAAATAACAATATTTTTTTTCATTGAAGATGGAAAATCCTATCTAGCCAAAATGCTGAGGTACTTTACCTAAAAGTCAGGCAACAACAGCGGCTTCCACTCAACCAGCTTAGTGCGACAAAAATATTGAGAAATTTAAAAAGTCTGTTGCACGTGTGAAGATTAATTAAAGGCAACAAAATTCGAGGCTGGAAAATTAAGTTTTCAAAATAAAGACACTTGATAAAGGTTGGCCATTATATTACGCTCAAGTGATAAAACTCTGTTTTAAATCTTGATCCAGAAAGGAATGGTACACTTCGAGGCTATACAGAACAGTTTATGAGATAGATATGGGAGAATATCATGAGTAGAGTAATCATACAACACTATTGCATATTGTGCATTGAGATAGATATGGGAGTATATCATGAGTAGAGTAAGCATACAACACTGTTGCATATTGTGCATTGAGATAGATATGGGAGTATATCATGAGTAGAGTAATCATACAACACTGTTGCATAATGTGCATTGAGATAGATATGGGAGTATATCATGAGTAGAGTAATCATACAACACTGTTGCATATTGTGCATTGAGATAGATATGGGAGTATATCATGAGTAGAGTAATCGTACAACACTGTTGCATATTGTGCATTGTCTCCACACTTCACACCCTTGGGTTTTGATGAGATTTGTTTTTTGAATAGGTATTATTTCATCCAAACTATGAAAATTAGGAATCTAGACTAAATGTTTCATGTAAAGATTAAAGTTTTGTTTCGAAGTTTAACGAGTTCGTGCTAATTACAAATCCTGAAATTATGCCAAGAAAATATGAAAAAAGTCAAGACAGTCAATAACGCCTTTTTTTTTTTTTTTTTTATTGAACACTTTTCCTTTTTATAAAGCTTTAGTTACAAATGTGATTGACAAAGAAAAATTAAATCTAGTGAAATAAACTAATTAATGCCGTGTTCATTCTTTCCCAATTTAAATAATACAAAATCTGACCATCTATAACCTGTAGTTTATGTAAAATGTGGTCAATAAGTAAGGTCCTTTCACTTTAAAAAAAAAAACAGTACTGGCATATAGCAGAGGCTAATCCCTGCATAGTATTTCCCAGGATCGGAAGTGCCAAAAATAATGGACTGAATGATTTTACGATTATGTGCAAAACCTATTTAATTTTGAGAATTTGTAAAACAGGTAAGAGTTGCCATTCAACATAGAAGGATGTGCAGTGCACAGAAATCCATTATTTCTCTTCAAAAAGCTTGGCGATAATTATGACAGGACGCCTCTTCCGTCACGCATCAAAGATACGGTTTCCGATTGGAATATTATTAGAATGCAAAACGTCAATTTTCAACCGCCAAGTTTCCGAATATAAATTGTTATCTGCACTTCCATGCAGTTCAAGAAATACCACTTTTAACTTACATACAGTTCTTCCATTATCAAGCCAAACCAACATATTCACACAAATATGGAAATTACGCCTTGGATGTATTGAGAACAGCAAAATATAATTTATCAACATTTTATTTGCCGAATACTGCTTTACTTCCTTAATGATGCCGCTATAACACTGTCTGTTGAAATATTCTACGTATACAAAAGACTGAGGTTCTAAGATGAATTTCAGCTTGTTTGCATTTGGGATATGATCCCATCAAAATGCCTTAATGTTTGGGACTTTATGCTGATTGCATAACAATTTCTTACACATAAACACCGTACTAGTCTTTGAGCTCAGGTCCTAAATATTGCCCTACTGGATCCACCTAGAGAGAAGAATTCCATCACCCAGTTTTGAATCGGTCTATATCC
Source organism: Margaritifera margaritifera (assembly GCA_029931535.1). Taxonomy (NCBI): domain Eukaryota; kingdom Metazoa; phylum Mollusca; class Bivalvia; order Unionida; family Margaritiferidae; genus Margaritifera; species Margaritifera margaritifera. Next base: position 1,571,884 of record JAQPZY010001259.1, read on the forward strand.
TTGGACTACCTGTCTGTATGATAGCCATGTGCGTCTCGTAGCTTTAAGGGCATCTGCAAACAGAAGACTTGTAAACTAAAGTAGCTTGAAATGCTGTTTTCACCACAGCATTTTCCAATCATCGCCATCTCTTTCATCATCTTCTAGTTGCCTGTTAAATTGTAAACTCCCAAATAATAATATGATAGTAACTGGTTTTCAGTGTGCATATATCAGAACATTTTAATCACTGGCTAGACATTGGCTATTTGGCATCTTTTTTGTCCTTTGACATTTGAAAGGTAAAGAGCGCAGAACTATGTCCGATGCTGGTGATATATCAATCAAATATGTTGCCAGACATTACTCAACGTCTTGTGTCTCCATGTACCAACTGTTCCCAGCAGGGAAAACAATGTTAAGGACGATTATCTGGAAATAGTGTACATGTTTTTCCTCCTATTGAATAGCAAACAATGTGCATTCCGGAGAAGGATGGGTTAGTGGGCGTTAAAAAAAATAGGTAACTGCCACGATTCGTCACCTTTATTTGAGTTTATTGACAACACTGGTCGTGTCCAGCTCTAAGAATGGAAGATAGGTGATTTATTGGAGCTTATTAAATACGCTGTCATTGCGTTCCCAGATGTTGGATAAACTCTATGTGGGCAGGTTGTGTTGCATAAACATTCAGGCAGGCCGAGCTTAATACTCAGATTAAAGCCATGCAAACTTCCTTTAGAAGAGTATTTTCAATTTCAGTGTGTTTTCTTCGAGGTTGTGTTCTCTCTTTAGAACATGGTACGCTAGATTTCTGAGCTGAAGGCCACATACAGTGTCGTCACAAACAATCGCAATATATCAGCTGCTGACTCGATGAAAGCATGAAGGAAAATTCTTGTGTAGCTTCTTCCTGTTTACTTCATAATTCATCGCTTCATTGTTTCCATCTAGTCTAATAGCAACCCTTATTGCCAGTAAACCGCCGTTTGATTCAAGTATTTCTCCTTTCAATAAACATCAGTCTGATTAGAATTTGCTGGCTACCAGAGCTGGATAGAAATTGTCTTCGCTGCTGCATGCTGATAATGCGCTATATTTCTGAAACTTCCCTCCTGCAGCACATCTTATTCTTGAGCATTCTTAATAAATAAAAACTGGCATCAATTCTTTCCCTTTTTGAATTTTCTACTGTGACCATTCGCAGATCATGGTCTGCTTTCGTTGAATTGTTTTGCTTTACCCTTCCAGTTTCTTTTCAATTGCTTACCACAGATAATGCAGATCTCTCTGCTCGGGTAGTAATATGTGGGAGACGAACAGAATCCATCGCATGAAATCCCACAGGAGGGTCCGAAATGTGTGCACTGCAAACAAATTCTCATCCCAAGAGTGGGATCGAGTCATCGGTAGCAAACGCTGTGATAGTGTATGAAGTGCAGATGACATCATTTGGTATAGCAAGTTCATGTATATACAACTGAAAGGCCCAAATGTGTTCTGATTGACTGTAACCTGGGTCACCGGCCCGCTTCTGCTTTCATCGTTATGCGATGGAAAACCAAACCAGGTCCAGGAGTTCGCTGGTACCCGGCCTAAATTGGGAAGCCAATATCATTGGCCGGTAACTAGTGAAATATGTGTCTCTCGATTAGTTAGTCGTGTAACGTAGTGCATAGCAGGGAGCATTAGAAGCAGGTAACCGGACTAATGGGCGCATCATGGAACATTGGAACTGTGAAGGACAGTGATGAATTAAACGCAAAAATGTAAATTACGCAAATTTTAGCCATTTGTTTTTAATCATGGTGTCAAAGAATGTTTTAGCGTTATTTCAATCTATTAGAGAATTGGAAAATTTCATTCGTTTTGATAAATGTAAACAATAATAACTCTTGTTCACATTGGCTCTATCTAATCCAGCAAGCCAGAGTCGTATCCGAATGATGAGTCACGTGGCCATGCTACGTAGTGCGCGTAAAGGATCATTTTGGTACAGTGAACGCTGATTTGTACTATTTATGTTATTTTTGTATGACTTGTTTGTCGTATCTTTTCCTACAGATTGTCATTAATACGGAAAAAATACAGATCCACCGGAAACAAGAAAATCCAGACTCTCAGATTCCAGCGCTGTGGTATTCGCAAATCAGAGACTTTTCATTCCAACTGCAGCAACACTTCCTTTTAAGAGGAAACTTATCTGTTTTCATTTGATGAGGTAAACAATATGATATAGGACTTGTTGTGTCCCTCTGAGTGGTACCATTTGACTTGCCTGGCTCATAGACTATAGGACTCACGGTACTTATTCATCTCCCATAGTAAACCTATGCAAACACCATGATATTTAAAATTCAATAACTTGACATTTCTAGATGCTCATAATCAAACCTATATTCATCAGTATAGACCCATCCTTGATGCAAGCTTGTGTGTGGAGAAAGCCAAATATCCAGGGGCATTTTCTTGATTTACATGTGTTTGAAACATGTGTTTTCAATTCTGCACCGAAGAATCAGGTGTTAATTTCAGTAATGAGTTTTCTAAACCCAGGTCTGTAAACGGACTGAAATTCCATCAATAAAACATTGTCTCTATTTTTTCCAGTTACAACTAGGATAAGCTCTAAAAAGATTCTTTTTACTAAAAGTTTACCTTCATTATCAACCAATCCTGACCAGCCAAATCCATATATACTCCGTTTCATGTTCACCCATTTCTAGACTGGTTCCCATTCTTCCGTATTAATACCGTGAGTCCCATAATGGATGCCTAGGAGGCTGGCATTAGGTAATTTGAGTTGTAAGGAACCTAGCCATTCCGAAAAGAAACTACCACCTTTGAAGGGTTATCAAGCATCTTTACATGTGCAGAAATCAGGGATCAAACACAAAACAGCAAGAGTCTAAAGCAAGCAGCAAACAGCTGGGCCGTCAGATTAACTAGTTACTTTAGGTACATGAATAGTCTGCTTATTGAATTGGTTAACACTACAGGGCTTTGTTTCCTTAGTCAGACAAGAAATGCAAAATGGTAGAGTGAGCAGCATGCCGAAACCAGTGATCAAACCCGGAACCGCATCAGTCTCAAGCAAACACCTAAAACGCCGCGCCATCTAACATTATTACAAAAATTATTGGAATTGTCTATTGAGTTGGCCAACACTGCGGGATTTTGTATTCCGAGTCAGACAGGAAATGAAAGATGATAGTGCAAGACACGTGCCTAATACATGGATCAAACCCAGATCGTAACAGTCCAAGCAAACACCTAACCGCTGCTCTATCTAATTAACTGTATTATTAAAAGCATTTGAATTTTCAGTTGAGTTGGTCAACAAAATATATATCTGGCTAACAATAGTGAGCTTTGTATTCCGAGGCAGACAAGAAATAAAGATGCTAGAGTAGGACACGTGCCGAATGCAGGGATGAAACCCAGACCGCAACAGTCTCAAGCAAATACCTAACCGCTGCGCTATTTAATTATCTTTTTTACTAAAAGCATTTGAATTGTCTTTTGAGTTTGTCAAAGCTGCAGGACTTTGTATTCCGAGTTAGATATGAAATGAAATATGATCGCGCAAGAATTCTACTCTGAGGTCCCGGTTTATAAATGTCATCCCGGGCATTTTGAAACATTCACTTTATGTGTCATGTCAGCATAAGATAAATATAGGTGAAAGTAAAATTGCACCAGCCACACACGCAAGTCATGTTTAAAAAAAGCTTGTTATATTTGTATTCCAGGTATTCCTGGCAATGTTGTTAAATAAACCGACCTTACCTGTTGTAATTGTATCTTTTCGATAGATGTTTCTCGTGCAATTTTCTTGCAAAAAATATAGGAATCATATGCACATATACTGTATATCTATCTATCTATCTATCTCTCTCTCTCTCTCTCTCTCTCTCTCTCTCTATATATATATATATATATATATATATATATATATATATATATATATATATATATATATAGGCGCTTATAAAGCCGATCCAACTCCAAACAACATAGACACTGATCTGCCCTCGCATAATTATGTCGGCAGATCATGGTCTATGTTGTTTGTTCTACAGATTAGTCCTAACAAAGTGCATAGACCGAGATCTGACGGTGCATTATGCAACGGCAGATCTGAGTCTATGGAGTTTGCAGTTGGAATCGACTTATAAGTGAGTATATACGGTAAGGTGTGTTATGTATGATGTTTATATAATATTATAAATATTTTAGGAAATTATAAATGTTTCTTCACTTTAATATTTGATTAAATCTTTATGTTTGTTAGGAAAAACATGTTTAACTAGTGTCCTTGAATTAGGTTGTTTTGATCAATATGTTTTCTCAATTTGAAGGTCAAGGTTGATTTTGTTTACAGTTAAAATTCCATTAAGATGACTCATATTCTAGAACATTCTGTCATGTGACCAATCTAGAACATTCTGTCATGTGACCAATCTTTATATATATCATGTTTGGTAGACATTTTGTTCAGTTCGACATTACCATCAGTCTTGTAAAGAGCTATTGCAGTTGTGAAAATTCATTCCAAATTCTAAGAGAGGAATTATTTTAATTATTCATTGGATTATTAACAGTGCTCATAAACTTTTGGATTTTAATTGACAATTTTGGAATTTATGTGAACTTATTCAGAGATTTTGGAATACTTCATTTTGACTTCAGCACATCAAGATTTCTAGTACATCAGGACCTTGGAGACCATTGGCACATAATAACATTCAAGGACACATTCTATATTTAGGACTTGTGATTAGAACAATCATTCTTATTGGATTATTAGGATTTCAAAACACATTACTGTAAGTGACTTTTTTGAATTTTCATTTTAATTATCTAGTAATAAATTGCTTGTTGATTTTTTACTTGATTTGTTGGTTTCACTTTCTTTCTGTTACATTTTTCTTAGACCATAGAGTCGTAACAGAAATTGGGGGCTCGTCCGGGATTGAATTTCTTTAAAGCATATTAGAGATATTAAATTTGTCTTTGAAATTCATATTGATTTTGTTTTGGAATTTTTTTTTTGTCTTTGGCAAAGATTTTTAATAAAGAAATTTGTTTTGTGTGAAACCAACAAGCATTTACAATGGCATCTAATGTTCAGAATTTCATTTCAAAACCTACCCAGGAGGGGTTAGAGTGCATGAGAAAGGATGAGTTGCTCGAGCTTGCCAGAAAATACAGTCTATCTGAGGCAAAAGTATCATTGACAAAACAGGAGATAAAGATTATTTTGATTCAGTATTTAGTAGGAAAGGGAATTTTTGATAGCAGTGCTTTAAGTTTGAAGAGAAGGCCTGTATCTGGTTCTGACAGGAAATTAAGGGAATTAGAGTTAAAGAACCAGATTGATTCGGAATTGGTAAAGCTTCAGATTCAGAGAGAGAGAGAAAGAAGAGAGGCAGATACAAATGGAGAGAGAGAAAGAAGAGAGGCAGATACAGATGGAGAGAGAGAAAGAAGAGAGGCAGCTACAAATGCAGAAGGAAGAGAGGCAGATGCAAATGCAGATGGAGAGAGAGAAAGATGAGAGGCAAATGCAGAGGGAGAGGGAGAGAGAGAAAGAGGAGAGACAAATGCAGATGCAAAGAGAAGAAAGGGAAATGCAATTTAAGTTAAGAGAATTAGAACTGGCAAACAGAGCACACTCCACTCCTTTAAACACAAGTCCAGGTTTTGATGTTACTAGATATATTAGGTTAGTACCCCCTTTTCAGGAAAAAGAAGTAGATAAATACTTTCTTCATTTCGAGAAAATAGCTGAAAACTTGAAATGGCCCAGAGAGCATTGGACTTTGTTATTACAAAGTGTACTTATTGGCAAAGCTCGTGAAGTCTACACTTCACTGTCAGTACAACAAAGCACTGATTATGATTTGGTTAAGGAGTACATCTTGAAAGCTTATGAGTTGGTACCAGAGGCATATCGACAAAGGTTTAGGAATTGTAGAAAAGAAACTGGACAAACTCATGTCGAATTTGCAAGGGATAAAGAACAACTATTTGATAGGTGGTGCTCAGCCAAGAAAGTTGATCAAGGTTATGATAACCTCCGACAGCTCGTATTAATTGAAGAGTTCAAGAGGTGCATCCATAGTGATGTTAAAACCTATCTTGACGAGCAGAATGTGGAAACTTTGGAAAATGCTGCTCGTATGGCTGATGATTATTCCTTGACTCACAAAATTTCATTTGGTAATAAATCGTCCTCTCAGCAGTTTTCTGGTAAAAAACCATTTCAATCTCATTCGAGTACTTCCAAATTTCACAACAAAACAACTGTTAGGAATCAAACATCTGATAAGACTGATCAGAAATCCTTATCTCTTCCTACGTGCACTTATTGTAAAAAGAAAGGGCACGTTATTTCTGATTGCTTCAAGTTGAAAAATAAGCAACAGAGTAAAGACAGAGCTTTTCCAAATGCTCTTATTTCTACGAGGTCAAGGTCACGGTCTTGTATTGAAAGCAATACATTTGTTGGGTCAAACAAACCCCAGTCTGATTCTATTTTGGAGGCTTATGAACCATTCATGTCAGAAGGTTCTATATCACTTATTGGTGATTCTGCCAAACCTATCCCAATTAAAATATTAAGGGACACTGGAGCTTCTCAGAGTCTTTTATTATCAGGTACTTTGCCTTTGTCTGAGGAGTCTTCTTCAAGTGAAAGTGTTCTTGTTCAGGGAGTAGAGTGCGGCTTTGTAAATGTTCCTCTTCATTGTGTAAATTTGGCATCAGACTTAGTTTCTGGACCTGTGACTGTTGGGGCAGTGACTTCTTTACCCATAGAGGGTGTTCATTTATTACTAGGCAATGACCTAGCTGGAGATAAGGTTGTGGTTAATCCACTTGTAACTGACAAGCCTTGTTTGGATCAGAAAGTTGATCCTGTCGAAACTGAAATCCCTGATTTGTACCCTGCTTGTGCAGTTACTAGAGCTATGGCAAAAAGAGCTCTTGAGAGTGATGTTGATCAGGATATTATTCCTTTAGCTGACACATGTATTGGTCAGTCTTTTGATGAGGTCACTTTTTCCTCAGGTATTGATCAATCAAATGGTATTGATCACAGTGATCCTCTTTTGGCAACTCATTCTCTTTGTTCTACTCAAGGTGACAAACGACAATCTCTTGTCGTTGAACAGGAGCAAGATCCCGAGATATCTTGTTTGTTTCAGAGGGCTATTAGTGAAACTGAAGCCACACAAGTTCCAGTGTGTTACTTTGTGAAAAATGGGGTCCTTATGAGGAAATGGAGACCACCTGATGTACCCGCTGGTGACGAGTGGTCAGTGAGCTATCAAATTGTTGTTCCTAAGTCATATCGACAGGAAATTCTTAATTTAGCCCATGAAACCCCTTTAGCTGGTCATTTAGGAGTCCGTAAGACTTATCACAAGATCTTGAATCATTTTTATTGGCCGAAACTCAAAAGTGATGTTTCTAAATACTGCAGATCTTGTCACACTTGTCAAATGGTAGGAAAACCCAATCAGAAGATACCTAAGGCTCATCTGCAACCTATTCCTGCATTTGATGAACCATTTAGTAGAATAATAGTATACTGTGTTGGTCCTTTACCTAAAACCAAGTCAGGCAACCAATACTTGTTGACCATCATGTGTACATCTACAAGATTTCCAGAAGCAATTCCTCTGAGAAATATAAAAACTAAAACTATTGTGAAAGCTTTGGTGAAGTTTTTTACACTTGTTGGCCTTCTCAAATCTGTCCAGTCGGATCAAGGGTCAAATTTTATGTCTGGAATTTTCCAACAAGTTATGCATGAATTAGGCATCCAACAGTTTAAATCTTCTGCCTATCACCCTGAAAGTCAAGGTGCTTTGGAAAGATTTCATCAAACTTTGAAGAATATGATTCGATCATATTGCTTTGATACAGAAAAGGATTGGGATGAGGGTGTTCATTTGTTGTTGTTTGCTGTTAGGGAATCAGTTCAAGAGTCGTTGGGTTTTAGTCCCTTTGAACTAGTTTTTGGTCATACTGTCCGTGGACCATTGAAATTATTGAAAGAGAAACTTCTTTCAAATGAAGATTCAAAAAATAATCTTCTGGATTATGTCTCTGATTTCAAATACAAGTTGTCAAAGGCCTGTGAAGTAGCAAGAACTAATCTTCACACTACCCAGTCAAAAATGAAATTAAGGTATGACAGAAATTCACAGGAAAGGAGTTTTAAACCTGGTGACAAAGTTCTGGCTCTCTTTCCCATACCTCAGAATCCTCTTCAGGCTAAATTTTATGGTCCTTATACCGTTGAAAAGAAAGTAAATGACTTAAATTATATCATTAACACTCCTGGGAGACGGAAACAGAAACAACTTTGTCATATAAATATGTTAAAGGAATATTTTGACAGAGATAGCTCAGCTAATTATTCTGTTAATTTAGTTGTACCTGTCCCACACAGTGAAGATATCAACGATGGAGTACGATCAGACTATAGTGACTCTGGTATAACCAATCTTCGGAATTCAGAAATATTGAACAACCTAGACCAGAAACTTTCACATCTACAACAACAGGAAGGAAATGAACTAAAACAGCTATTACATGACTATGAGCACTTGTTTCCTGATGTTCCAACACGAACAAGTAAAATTTATCATGACGTTGATATTGTAGATTCTGCGCCTGTGAAACAACATCCTTATAGGATGAATCCTCTCAAACAGAACTATCTGAAGAAAGAAATTCAGTATCTACTGGAGAATGATTTCATAGAACCAAGTAAAAGTAACTGGAGTTCACCATGTATTCTTGTTCCCAAGCCAGATAATACATTCCGTATGTGTACTGACTATAGAAAAGTCAACAGTGTCACCAAAACTGATTCATTTCCAATCCCAAGAATGGACGATTGCATTGATAAAATTGGAAATGCGGAATATGTCACCAAGTTTGACCTTTTAAAAGGATTCTGGCAAATTCCACTGACGGAAAGGGCAAAAGAAATTTCAGCATTTGCAACTCCAGATGGACTTTATCAATATAAAGACATACCGTTTGGAATGAAAAATTCGCCTGCAACGTTTCAACGTCTGATGAACATGATAACATTTGGTCTTGATAATTGTGACGCTTATATCGATGACGTCATTATCTACAACAACACCTGGGAAGATCATTTGGAAACCATTAGAAAATTCTTCGATCGACTCAGTGATGCGAATCTGACAATTAATTTGAGCAAAAGTGAGTTTTGCCATGCTTGTGTCACATTTTTAGGACATATTGTGGGACAAGGTCAAGTTAAACCTATAGAAGCTAAGGTCAAAGCTATCTCTGAATTTCAAGTTCCAATTTGTAAAAAGCAACTGATGCGATTTCTAGGTATGGCTGGATATTATCGGAAATTTTGTTCCAATTTTTCCAAAATTGCTGAACCTTTAACAAGTTTATTGAGTAAGAAAACCAAATTTCATTGGTCTGACAAGTGTCAGGAATCTTTTGACAAGTTAAAGGCCATGCTTAAGAATGCACCAGTTCTTTCTGCACCAAATTTTAGCCAATCGTTTAAATTATCTGTTGATGCAAGTGATGTAGGAGTTGGTGGAGTATTGATTCAGGAAGACAAAAGTGGTGTGGATCACCCTGTGTGTTATTTTTCTAAAAAACTAAACAAGCACCAGAAAAATTATTCCACAATTGAGAAGGAATGTTTGGCTTTGATATTGGCTTTACAGCATTTTGAAGTGTATGTTACCTCAGCTCTTTCTCCAATTATTGTGTACAGTGATCACAATCCCCTTACTTTCATCAACAAAATGAAAGATAAAAATCGGAGATTGTTGAGATGGAGTTTGATATTGCAGGAATATAACATTGACATCAAACACATCAGAGGAAAAGACAATGTGATTGCAGATGCACTCTCACGTGCCTAGAAATGTAATATTGCTTGATGTAATTAAGTCCAGTATCATAAAACATGTTCTTATGTAATTTTGGTTATTATAGTATTAGATGTATATTCAAAAGAAAGCTTTATTATATAAATCTTTCTTTTTCTTTATGAGGGGAGGTGTTATGTATGATGTTTATATAATATTATAAATATTTTAGGAAATTATAAATGTTTCTTCACTTTAATATTTGATTAAAACTTTATGTTTGTTAGGAAAAACATGTTTAACTAGTGTCCTTGAATTAGGTTGTTTTGATCAATATGTTTTCTCAATTTGAAGGTCAAGGTTGATTTTGTTTACAGTTAAAATTCCATTAAGATGACTCATATTCTAGAACATTCTGTCATGTGACCAATCTAGAACATTCTGTCATGTGACCAATCTTTATATATATCATGTTTGGTAGACATTTTGTTCAGTTCGACATTACCATCAGTCTTGTAAAGAGCTATTGCAGTTGTGAAAATTCATTCCAAATTCTAAGAGAGGAATTATTTTAATTATTCATTGGATTATTAACAGTGCTCATAAACTTTTGGATTTTAATTGACAATTTTGGAATTTATGTGAACTTATTCAGAGATTTTGGAATACTTCATTTTGACTTCAGCACATCAAGATTTCTAGTACATCAGGACCTTGGAGACCATTGGCACATAATAACATTCAAGGACACATTCTATATTTAGGACTTGTGATTAGAACAATCATTCTTATTGGATTATAAGGATTTCAAAACACATTACTGTAAGTGACTTTTTTGATTTTTCATTTTAATTATCTAGTAATAAATTGCTTGTTGATTTTTTACTTGATTTGTTGGTTTCACTTTCTTTCTGTTACATTTTTCTTAGACCATAGAGTCGTAACAGGTGTGTGTTTTGAGCAATAGTATCAAATCCAATATAACATATCTGAGCATGTAAGTTCGTGTCAAAAATTATTATCGAAAATGTTTGGACTTTCTCAGTTTTAATGGTATTTGTAAATGTTTTCCGAATTATGTCAAGGTATCAAGGCAGACAAAATATTCTGCATTGTGTAAACATAGCATGTGTCAGGCATTGTGAATTAGATAAAGGACATTGCCTACAGCAGTGACAGAAGTAATAAAAGGGATGAAAAAAAAAGGATTATATTACCTGACAAAATATCAATATCAATTATGTGTTTTTGTTGTTGTTGTTGTTGTTTTTGTTGGGTGTTTTTTGCTTTGATGAATGTATACGATTGAAGTTGATATGCGTCTTATAAATACATCGAAATAAACTGTGCAGAGTTCATGAAAATAAGACCAGTTTACACCTAGCACGGTTAAGTCTAATGCACCGATGTACCATGGTAATGACAATACATTCGTTACTTGTGCAAATGTCCAAAAACAGACTATCTTTCATTACATTTATTTGCATTATATGTATTCTTTCTCTCTGATACACCTCTCTGATTATTAGCTAGTTTCAACTGGAATTTCGAACATTGGAGGGCAGGGTTCACAACCAGACCAAACTAGTCAGAAATTTGATGTTACTTAATTAGACGTTAAACTTTTCATTTTAATTTGTGTGCATGTGAGTGTGTGTGTGTAAATCGTGGTGTCGGCCTAGATATTATAAATCTTTTAGCTGGAATTTGAGATATTGAGTCTCCACTCGCAGCCAATGAATAGTGACTTCAAATCAAGTAAATTCCATTTTTGATTGTTTGACACAAAATCTCAAACTCGGACTTTTAATGATTTCCAGCCCTGGAGCATATTCCTTGCTTTATGTATCCCGTGGCATTTCTTATTCAAAGACTAACACGAAATCGAATTAAGTCTCAAATAACTCGAGACTAATTTAGTGTCAATGGTTTCGTGTTAAACATGGCACCAACCTATTCACATTATGAAAGAAAAAGATATTAAATTGACAGCATCGAGAAATGTTTTATTGGAATAACTAATTTTAATTTTTGTTTGTCGTAAACAACAGTTCTTACTTCTTTACTCATTTTAAATGTCATTTACATGTACACAAAACAGCCTCTCACTGTCAGCTTGTGTATAAATCTAATTTGTGTTAACCAAGAGAAACATTGCATAGGTCCTTTTTCATCTAGATTATTTTTGATACAACTTACCATACCATCCATCCATGTATGTATGTATGTATGTATGTATGTATGTATGTATGTATGTATGTATGTATGCATGGATGCAGGTAGGTAGGTAGGAAGGGATGGATGGATAGGTGAATGGATCGATCTATTTATCTGTCAGTCTGTCTGATGGCTACAAAGTTCTAGAGGATACATTTGTCTGATTTCTGTTCATGTTGTGTGATACATAAAAAGAACATGTTTGTTGCATATATTTCTACTGGATCCCGAAGAGATATGTTTGAATTAATATACTGGTGGGTCTCCTTCAAGTGTTCAGGAAAAAGAAAGTAGACACATTATGTGTCTCTCATCTTTTCAATCACCCTTTCCATTAAAGAAATGCATCATGTGGCTACCTTGAGCATGAAAAGTTGAGGAGGGGCAATATTTATGGAGCGTCATAAATTTGTCCCTTTCGTGTATGAAGATGTTTTCATTCACCCATCCATCCCTCTTCCTCTGCCCATTCATCTATATAGGCAATCATCCATATATACACCCACTCATCCACGGGCATTTTGCCGCCGAATTTCTTTTGTTACGGTCATTCCAAAACTACACTGCTGTGAAGGGAGAAATTTGTCTTTGGTAAACAATGAAGAGCCAACTATTTCGACCTGAATACAGAATGTGCGTTTTATTTATTGTTGATCTAGAACGCTTTGCTTGAAGCTCAGAGGATTTCTTTGAAAACTGGGAACCACTGTCCCTTCAAGAGCCCCAGTGATATCTATATAAAAACGTTTGAAAGAAAACAATGGAAGTGTAACCCAATTTTGGCACATGGGATCAAAGAGAAACCCTCATCGAGATAATTTTCTACACGTTTAATTTATGCACTGACCGTATTGCCCGCGACGGCCTTGATTTAGATCTAAGTTGCTTGGATTTTAATGGCACTTTCAACATAGTATTCGCTACATCATGCCGAAGAAATGTGAAATAGGTTCCTTTCCCAAGGACACACCAAGGCAGCCGACCCCGTCTGAACCCACGATCCTTGTAATCCAGATCTATGACCTGGTTTGATATGTTATTGCTTGGCAATGAAGGGGACATTAAACGAACACTGATAATAAAACTGCACTAAATACCAGCCGATCATCCATCCAAAAGGTACATACAACTTTTTTAGATATCCATACTGCATATTTGGCGCTTTAGAACATTTTAATCGTGCAAAACATTCCCAACCTGGACATAAAAGTAATCAGATGGAAAATTTGAACACGATGATATTACCAGCAATCTGCATTGATAGAGCAACGCTTTATAATAGTTAAAAAAAGGGAAATCAGACTAAATTTGATAGCCTACAAAAACAGGGTTCCATTTCTTCTTTTTTTCCCTCAACGTATTAAAATGACGAATAAAAAACCCGACTATTTGGGTCAAATTAGTTTAATGTTTTCAAGATAATGCATTTGAATGGGTGCACTGTGATTGACTTAATACGGTAAATTTTTTATTAATCCTGGACAATGAATAGCATTAAGACAAATTCCTCTTCGCTTGTTAAATTTTGACATCGGTCTGTTTGTCTCTCTATCGGTTGTAAAACTACTTCCTACATTGACAATTGTTGAATTGAACATCAGTTTTCATATTAATGATGATATAGCAAATTTCTGTTAAATATTATCAGAACAAATAAATGCGCGGACCTTTCGGGCATTCTTTAAACATAAGGAAGACTATTTTACCCCGATGTTAATTAACATCTCGAATTGGTATAATACAAAATGAGAAATTTATAAATGACTGCGAGTTAAAAATTATGCTAAAATTTTAATCCAAAAATAGTGGAATCCTGGAAAATTTGCATTTGTTTTTCTTCATTATACTTGATTACTTTATTGATATGAGTAACTCAATGGCATTTTGAATTTATTTCAACTCGCTTTTTCGCTTGACGACGAAAATTATTATCATTTTTAACACGCATTTCTTTTTTAATTTACAGTATCGTACATGACATTACTTTGTATGAATCGACAAAATCGTACCGAACATTCAGCATTCGATATGAACCAAGATGATATGATTACAGCTTGAAATTTTGCTAGACTGATTTTTGTTCATTCTCAAACAGACTAATGGGAATTTTCTAAAAGTGTTGTAATTTTTAAACCATTTTATCCAGAATATAATGATCGCGTAAAGTAAAATTTGACAGTCGAATGGTTTATATCAATCTTCTTATTGTCACCACCTCTGAAAAAAATGTCAATACGCTGCATTATAAACGTGTTCATTCACAAAATGTTCTTTCTCTCTCTTTCTCACACACACACAGACACACACATTTTCTGACACTACTTCTCTTTTCGGCTTTATGTCATAGTTTCAAAGCGTGAAAAGCGCGCGCTTTGGATACTATTTCTCTTTGACATTATGTGGTGGTTTACAAATTTAAAATATGCACGCGCTTCGTTATGAGATAAAACAAACGAATCATTCAGAGTGATGAATTAAGTATGTGCAGAAATTTTGTAATTCAGGGGACACACAATGACTGTCGATAGAATTGTCTGGTATCACACTCTTCAAGACTGGGAAACTAGCAAGAGTTTTGGAACTTATTTCCTATCCTTTCGTAAATATAGTGATGTTTATGCTAATAAAATATATTTAAACTAAGCTTCGAAACATTACGTATTACTTGTATTGGTTCGACGCCGTCTATGCCGCTGCGATATGTCTTAACAATGCAATTTCAATAATATGTTGCGAGAATCGTTTGATTTAAAGACCTTCTGTAATGACCTGCAAATTATTGCTTTGCCGTAGTCATTGCTTTCACTGATCTTGCTAATTTTGTTGTACCTTTTTTTAAAATATTTTTTATTTTTTTTTTTTGGTCGCGTTTAAAACCAAAACCATAATTAGAGGACGGCACAGTGTCGTCTTTATTAGATTTGGTTTGTTATATACGGGTATTTTAGGCTGTTTTCATTTCTTGAAGTACAAGAGTACTTCCTTATCGTTCTGAGCTCCATGCAAGAAAGGTGTCTATACTAAAAGAATTCTGTAACCGGCATGTGCACATGTAAAGAGAACAGAGTGCCCTACAATATTGGGCTGTTTTTCTCTTAATAGGAGAATGTTGCACCCGGCACGCACTTTGTAAAGAGAAAAGTGTGTACGACAAGAATCTATTTAAATGGATGATATAACGCCCCCATTACGCTTCATTTCCTTGCATAATTAAGGGGAGGGGGGATCGTGTACAACAGCAAGTTTAAAACAAATACTCCTTTAACATCCATCTTAAGTCAGACATGGATTTTATAAAAAATGATCTTATCTACTCCTTTATCATCCTTCTTAAGTCAGACATGGATTTTATAAAAAAAAAATGATCTTATCTACTCCTTTATCATCCTTCTTAAGTCAGAGATGGATTTTATAAAAAAAAATTGATCTTATCTACTCCTTTAACATCCTTCTTAAGTCAGACATGGATTTTATAAAAAATGATCTTATCTACTCCTTTAACATCCTCCTTAAGTCAGACATGGATTTTATAAAAAAAAATGATCTTATCTACTCCTTTTACATCCTTCTTAAGCCAGACATGGATTTTATAAAAAAATGATCTTATCTACTCCTTTTACATCCTTCTTAAGTCAGACATGGATTTTATAAAAAATGATCTTATCTACTCCTTTATCATCCTTCTTAAGCCAGACATGGATTTTATAAAAAATGATCTTATCTACTCCTTTTACATCCTTCTTAAGTCAGTCATGGATTTTATAAAAAAAATGATCTTATCTACTCCTTTTACATCCATCTTAAGTCAGACATGGATTTTATAAAAAATGATCTTATCTACTCCTTGAACATCCTTCTTAAGTCAGACATGGATTTTTAAAAAAATGATTTTATCTACTTCTTGAACATCCTTTTTAAGTCAGACATGGATTTTATAAAAAATGATTTTATCTACTCCATTAACATCCTTCTTAAGTCAGACATGGATTTTATAAAAAAAATGATCTTATCTACTCCTTGAACATCCATCTTAACTCAGACATGGATTTTGTGCCTGAGCAGGTACCTCAGACACTTTATAGATTTGACCTGATTGGGGGGGGGGGGGGAGCAAAAACAAACGCACCGATTTGTGGAAATTTTTATAATGAACGTTAGCAACGCAAATAATGAGCGATACGTGCATAGATATATTTTCATAGGGGTATCGATACATGAATCTTCACTGTATGTGCGAAATTCCGAATGACTACTAACCAATCCTAAGGAGTTATGGCTAAATGGTACGTTCTCCTTTGCCACAATAGGGCATTGATCAACTTTTCAAGGTCATGTAAACTCAGATTTTCTGTATATACAGTCATTAAATTTGATGGATGATGGATGTGCTCGTACTTTTTAAATCACCAGAGGCAGAAAATACATGTAAGTACTGGTTAAATGTGTGTATTTGTCGTGCTCCATTGAATTTTATCTTTCTTTGCAAATAGATGTAGCTCAGTTTCTAAAACAATGTTGTATGTATGGTTATAAAATGTGATGTGTGCATTCACCTATGTTAACACCCATAACAAGGAAAGTGTGATTGTAAGGACTTACGTTTCTTGCTAAACGTTATGTTGTGTTTTTAGAGCATGTATTCACGAAGCAGGCGAGACATATCGTCTACAGAATTTCCTCTTGGTTCTTTTCTGAGCACAAAACCTTCAAAATTTTTCAATTATAAGCGTGAAAGAAGAGAAAGGGATTTAATCTGGATTGATTTCATAAATGGGAAACATAGTAATGTTACGACTAGGGGTTATGTAACAAAAGAAAAGACTCAAACAAGCTTTCAAGATTTAAAATACAAATCTTTAATTTCCTAAAATATTAAAATATTTCAACAAACAATTAAAGTGAAAGAATTAAAAATAACTTACAGTATAGAATATCCTTAAAAGTCATAATTTGTTTAAAAGTTCACTGTTCCGAAAGTTAATCCAACTATTCCGAATGTATTATTCCGAATGAAATAGCCTTCACTGTGCTAATATGTTGATAAGATTAAGTTATATCCAAATAATCCTTGTGAATCTGGAATCTCACAAGTTTTAGAAATGTTTCCAATAATTCCACGGAGCTGTATAGTAATTCAGATTAAAGAGAGTACTGAATCCTAAATGTACTGTATTAATAATAAATAAATCTCCAAATAAGAATATCCCACACACAAACTGACCCAATTTCGGGATAACCTCTCTATTTAAATGTAACTATGAAGAATCTCCTATTTCATATATATATATATATATATATATATATATATATATATATATATATATATATATATATATATAGCTTTAATGCGCAAAATCGAAATAAAAACCCATACTACGTCTTCAATAAACTGTGTATTTCGAAATAATGCAACCCTCTCCGAACCAATCAGGAATTAGGTTATGCGTGATTCTGCTTAAGTGCTCGAGTACCAGTGTTTTAAGCAGTAAATATTGTATTAATTCATAGAATCTCGGTCAGAAGTTCACCTTCTTCCCGCGCTCTAAAGCCACGTGATATGAAATATTGATCCAAAATGCCGTATGTATACTCATCAGATGACAGCTGTTTAGACTAAGAACAGAGATCATAAACTAATAAAACTATACCATTATTAAAAGAATATATATATATATATATATATATATATATATATATATATATATATATATATATATATATATATATATATATATATATAATTCCGTAACAGTAACAAACTTATTTCATGCAATTTTTCACTTGCGTCCTCTCTTGGTACTTCTTTAGAGGAGTGTTATTCTTGTATACTGTCTGCGTAGGAATACTGCATAACTTTGCTATATTTAATACTGCATAACTTTGCTATATTTAATACTGCATAACTTTGCTATATTTAATACTGCATAGCTTTGCATAATTTTCGTTTCTCTTTCCAATTGTTTTTGAGCTCAAGTCAGGCTATCAGATATGACAACTGGAGGGAATACGTACTTGTAATTGAAGTTCTATACTGTGCATAATAGCAAAATAGGATCAGATAGACGTTTTTTATGGTGTAACAGAAAATATTTTTTTCATTTAGCCTCCATTTAAAGATGAACAGATATGGTCCTCTAGGAGTGAATACGATGGGAAATTACTTTGGGTGGAATTGAGCATATTTAAATGAATGGTAGTCGAGGCCGTCGTTAAAGTTGCATACCTATTTAGCAGACACGAGTCCAGTTGAACTGTTTTTGAGCCAGACAAAAATGATGACGGTCAAGGGTGGGTAACTGTTTTGTTCCCGTGATAGTTGTGTGGTTGGGTGAAGGAGCATAACGGCGTCAAACGGGTTGAATCGACAAAGTCACACAGTGCAGCACGGACGAAGCAGACGGCTAAATTAGCCGTCTAAGCTGAGCACTACGGTAGAGGCATATATTATGTGATTATCGTATTTGATTTTTGGATTCATATGTGAAGGCAGATGCCTCTTGCTGGTAAATTGTTTGGGATTAATGATTACTTACAAACACTGATCAGAAGTCGTTTTTTGCTGCTTTGAGTAAGATTTATGTGAATTAGAACTGATTTGCTTGTGATATGTGAGAAGCAGTTCTGGATATCATTGATTGTTTCTAGTCATCTGTTTGATATTATTCGTGACTGTACTGTCTGGCGTACAGCTTCCTCTTTCGGCCGCCATATGACCTGATGTATGTGGTTCGGACTGGATAGTCGCGAGCGTACGAGCTCTCTTTTAGATCGACCTTCATGAGTGACATATAGCATTATAATTATTGATCGTGCATCTGCTGACGAGCAGTGATCCTTTCTGATGAAGCTGCTAGACTGATGTGGTAGCGAAAGATTGTAGATGCGAGTATGCAGTGTAAACTGACATGGTCTGGAGTCGACGGAGTGTGTTTGGCGCTGTTTGGTGGGGACGCATGGTTTCTTTGTCGCAATGTTATGGCGACTTGTGGTTATTGAGAGATGCGATGTCAGAGGCTCGTTGGCAGTAAAGATCACATTGTGCTACGGTTTATTGTGGAAAACTGTTGGGCAGGCAGTAGAATGTATACGAGAGCGTTAGGACACTTGTAAAGTTCTAAAACACTACCATGTGTAACGGCATGAGAACGCCACGAGCACACATGTAAATTTAACTTTAAGATGTAATAATATTTGCAAAGTCAATCTACAACGGTTCGACAAATAGAGAGATAAAATGTATGGTATTTATAGAAAACAAAGTTCGATTTCAAATAGCACATAGTGAACCAGCATGTGAAGAAGCTCTATTTGTTCAACCATATTAATGGTAAAATTTGACATACATCTGAAAATAACAATACCTTTGAAAGTATTTAAGAAGCTTTGCAAATCAAATTGCTAAAGCAAAGTTCTCATTGTAGATAAAGGCACTGTTGGCTTGTTAGTAGGAAACCAATCAGAGTTCTGGAGCACTAGTTAAATTTGAACAGTAACACCTTTCGAAGCAAAACAAACTAAAATACAAATGATTGACTAATTAATTCAAATACTTTAACTCTCATTAGTGCCCTACTCTGGAACACCTACTCTCGTGCTACTGATACCTTACTACTGACTCAAAACTATCAACTACTGCATAAAAAAACGAAAAAAAAAAACAACCCTAAAACAATCATACAGGCACACTCTCCTTAGCACTGGATTTTCAGCGAGGTTGTCCAGAACCCTCCTATTATCTTAAATGGAGCTGATACAATATTTCATAATAAAAATACAAAATAATTTGAAATTCATTGCACATGATAAATAATGGAGCTACATAGTGATCAAATCAAACAATTTCTGAGAGGTCATATATTCAATGGGTTCAACAGAAGAGCGAGAGACTCTATATCAGAAGACAATGCGTATTTGTTTACAAGTTTGGATGGGATTAAAGCGTGCTTAAAGTTACTTGTGATACAAAACAACATTCAAAAATAACACGCATGCTAATTTGCCTATTTCAAACATAAAATGGATGTACTGCAATATTTCAAAAAAGATCCTGTACTACAGATTGCACTCAATGATGAAAACATTGAGATAAGCAGTATCAATCCTAATAGCACAAGACGATCAAAACCATGCAGTATGAAGAGGAATTAAATTACGTATTTTGATGTGGATAAATGCTCATATTTGTATTCGGCTAAATGTACGGTGTAGCTCCAAGATCTCAGCAACTTTGCAGGGTCAATTTACAATAATTCGTCAAAAACAGAGATGGAAGTTGTGGAAAACAAAGTTAAATTAAAAACAGTACATCGTGACTCAATTTGTGAAGTATCTGTTTCTGAATCAGCCACTGGAATGGCAAAATTTAACATCGATCTGAAATCGTTCATACGTTTGAAAGGATTGAAAAATGTTGCACATTGTTGAAACTAAAAGCAAATCTTGTGGATGGATGTTCAGTTGGCTTGTTGATCACACCAAATGACAATTTGTCAAGCGTAACGTGCTCTCTGGATGTTTCTTTAAAATAATTATTTGTATGCTATTTTAAATGACTAATGTCGTAGACACTGCAGACCATAACAAAGAACAGTATTTAAGTCATCATTACTACGATCCTGAAAGTACAATCGCTTAATACAAATATCAGTGGACTGTGGGAAGAAACTAAACAAGACAAACAGAGAATAAAATATGCTGAATTGAAATTTGCCTAGAGTTTGCACAAGCGGGCTAGAAATCAGTTTCCAACAGAAGGGTATATGTTACCAGTGGCAAACAGATATTGTTGATATGCAGGCACATAAAATCAAACATGCAACAATTGTTAAAAATATGTCTTAAAAATGAATAATGTTAAACATCGAGTACTTTTCAACTGACTCAGAAAAGTATCTATAGTTGAAAGGTTTAACAGTACTCTCAAAACTAGGATGCAGACGTATTTGACACAAAACGAAGCCAGAAAATGGGCTGACGTTTAACAAAAGGAAACTGACGGATATAATAACACGTATCATATATCATTAGACGTGACTCCAGTTGAAGCGAACGAGGAAAAACAAATAAGTAAAAAGAGTAGATGAATCTATTGTGTTATTTGACAACCGATACATATGGAACTCCAAAATTCAAAATTGGTGAAAAGTAAGAGGTTCAAAATAAAAAGTTTTGCAAAGGACTACCTCCCCAACTTCACCGATGCACGGAGGAAATATTCAAAATCAGGCAGGTAATACTAGGTGAACCGGTTGTTTACAAAACTGTAAGTCTTGAAATGAGAAGATATAGAAAGAATTCTTTTGCAAAAGTTATCTCTGTTTGACAAACAGGACGAAGTTTACAAAGTTGAAAATATTTTGAAGACCAAGCGAATTAATTGAAAAAACATACGTATATGTCAAATGGAAGGGATATTATGATTTGATTAATAGTTTGGAACCAGCAGAAAACAGTATCCCATTCATATAAATGGTGGGATACATAGATAGCGGATGGTGGGATCGCAATACATAGATAGCGGTATCAATCAACGAGTTTGAAAGATGGCGGATTTTAAAGATGTGACAGATGTGGTAAAAACAGTGAATTGGAAAATGAAGGAGTTCAAACCTGCATTAGCATTAATCACGAGGCCAGATGGATCAATAAACTAAGTCCAAAAGCATCGCAGTTAAACATGAAAAGTGGTACACATGACAAACGTAAATAGGAGTCAACAATGTAGTCAATGTCCTAGCTGGGTACTAAATTATATTACAGAAGAAATTAAAAAAGACAACGTTGAGAGATATGAAGTTGATACAAACTACTTCAAGAAAAAGCTGAAAAACAAATAGTGTGTTAAAGTCTACATGCTGGTTGGTGAGATTTTGAATAAGAAAAGGTAATGAAAATTGCAAAGACGTTGATGCAGGTACGAGGACATTTAAACTGCTTTCAAACTTTATTCAAAGAAGGTATGGCAGCTAATCACACAGATACTCAATCAACTATGCAATGGTTCTGGACAAAGTATTTGCCATGAACACAGCGGGTGGAGGAAATGGAAACACCGAATACCAAATACCAGAAATGCATAAACTGAGTGAAACAAACGAGATTATCATGGTATTTCGATGGGGGGAAATGAACAGATCAGGATGAAAAATAAACAGAAAATTAGATGGGAGTGTGGAAGAACAGTAAATAGGGGATCGATGTACATCCATAAGAAAAGCCAGTTTAATATACAGATAGCAATACACGTTATCCTATAATAAAATGACTTAAGGTTAAAAACTAACCTGTACTTACGCTTGTCCCGCAACTTGGCTTAACGCATTACATTGGTCAAACTCACTTTGATTGAATTAACATAGCAAACTTGATACAATGAAACTCAAGTTTTCACTACATAAAAGCCACTGAAACGTTTTAAAAACTACATTCGCAAATGTGACAGTGATAAATCAATGGAAAAATAACGGTCTCCGCGTGACATGAAAATTTAGCAGAATTTACTATACTGGCATTATGGATGCCAAGATCTAGTTGCGAAATTTCATTTTTGCAATTGATAAAACAAAAGTACACCATTGGCCAAATCATTTGCTCTCTAAATGCAAAAAAATACCATTACCTGATGACGATGCATTCAAATCGAGTAACAACAACACATATAAAACAATTTAATTTGATCTGCAACAATTTAAAATTGATACCACATTATAACTGAAACTATATCAGGGGGAAAAAACAAACAGCTATAAATTACACTTTCTACTGGAAAATGGAGATGGATGTAACTGGTGAGGAAGTGAAATAAGTAATAGATAAAACAACTTAAGATTGGGGATTTGGGTATGACAATTAAAAAAGAGTTACAGCTGTTACAATCGAAGCTTTGATCACTCTACTGGTTAAACTTACTTATAGATGAAGGTATTTCAAGGTTAAATCAAAGTATAAGATCATACGCAACCTGCATATTAGGCGCAGAGGTCCAAAACAGAACATATAATACTAATTCAGACATTGTTAAAAAGTTGATGGAGCTACTAATACTCAATGTATAAGGTTGCAATACCGATGAAAACATCACAATAACTTTCCTGAAGTACATAATAGATTCAAAAGTGAAATTGGACTATACTGTTGAAGGTGACAGTATTTTTTTTTTTCTTTTTTAGTGATATGGTTATACAAATTGGTAGCATAGTTGTATACAGCAACAATTTAAAAAATCCAGTGACTCGTTTAAACTGAGGTTAAATCCTAGCATCAATACCGAGGTAACCAAGAGAGGTATTCCAAAGGCTGATAAATAATTCTTGACAGTAAGACAAAAAGCTGTTGAGTAGAAACGTGAAGACACGATGGGGAAGAATTGTGTAGATACAAAGGACTATGATGATAATGTTCATACAGCCGTAGTCCCATGTGGACAGGTTTTGTCACAGAGCGGGAACGTCGTGGTCCCTACTGCAATTATATTGTGCCACAAGTACAAGTTGTTCCTAAGACAATTAAATATGATGATTTGAACGTGAAAAAGAACAGTGATCATGAAATAAAGAAACATTCGTTTATTTTGAAACTCATGGATGTGGGATCTGGTATGTTTTTTTTTTTTTTTTGAAATAGTTAAATAACCTCTAACATTTTCAGTTGCTTTGTTTAACCCCTGGGGCCAAATATACAAGTAACACACCCGCTAATTCCAAGACAAGAAACAGAACGTGTTCAGCAAGTAATAAAACGATTTTTGTTCTGCTCTCTTGAATAACCACCAATGAGCATTTGGCTTTTTTGTCCAACTCAAATAAAAATAATCGGCTACATGTTTTATCGAGTCTTTTTTGATCATCTCAAACATTGATTCACCAGGAGCAAGTGGAGTTAGGAGAAAGGGGAGTAGGAGGAGTTTGGATGGAATATTTGAAGCTGTAGGAGTAGTTTTTAGTGGTGGAGAAGTAGGAGTAGATGTAGGGAAAACAGCACCTTTTACCACGTTTGCTATGTACAGCGCAATTGTTGATATTGTCATGCACCGTTTTTGTGAACAGTTGTTATAGCCGTTTATCTAATGATAATTTTTCCCTCAGTTGGAAATTAATTTCCCATGTTGTTGTTTTGTTTTTTTTTTGTTTGTTTTTTTTTAACTGCCTCCCATCTGCGTTAAATGACCAAGTAATTGGGCTTTGGTTATTTAAGCATTCGCAACTGTTCCTGGAATACAGCCTTTTTGTTTGGGTCTTTTTCTTACTGATACTCATCCTTCGGCTTTTTATTGTGTTTTTCATGCATTTAAAGTTTCATGAACTCTGTTTTTGATTTAACAAGTTGCACAGCATTTGCATAGCCCCTTAATTATCTTTTCTACCAAGTAGTGCATACTATTTTTTCACTTCCTTAAGTAAAGCTAGTCTTTCCTAGCCTGTTCATGAAATTCTTCATTTGTACCCACTGTTTTCACCTGTATTGGTAGCCTGATGGTAACTGATGGTTCAGCAGTATATTTTGGTTGTGTTTATTCTGAGTTTTTACTAGGTAAAAACTAATTCAGGCCCTGTCTTGTCCAACCTAAGATGGTGAAGAACAAAAACACCCACTGAATTATCAGATATGGAACTAGGAGTCAGTATTTTTCTAATGTACCCAGTCCTCTATATTTAAACTACAATACAATCAGACTTTTCGTAAAAGAGTGTTCTAGCTTTGATTTTCAAATCATTGCGAATAAAGTCATATTGATAATTATTTCTGTTAAGTTCCAATTTTATCAATTCCTTGTACTTACTAATTAGTCTCAGTGAATCGCTTTCCAAACAACCAGTTAATTGACATACCGCTGTGCTAGAGCCACTTGAGCAATTTTTATAGTCTTTTTAAATACTGGGAAGATGCATACGTCATAAAAGAAACTCGGATAGTTTGAAGATAAAAATAGATCCATTTATATGTTCAAAGTTGTATCTGATTTGATGTTATCTCTTAATGCTTATGAATCATGTTTATAGTCATGAATGAAATCATACCGGTTTCATTATCGCCGTATCCGTGTCTAATGTAATCATTGTAATACTCTCTGTTGTCGTATCTCCATTTTTTTCTTGCAGTCCTTGTTCTGAAAATACCACTTTTTGTTTTATGCTGTGACAACGTTTGTTTCCCAAACTCAGTTATGTATTTCTATTCTCCATATTTTTTAACATGTGTTGAATTTAATCGTTTATTTACCCAACAACATTTCAAATCACCACGCATTGTAACATTGAAAGTTATCTGGCAATTATCTTTGTTTTCATGTTAAACTCATGTTCAGTTAACTTTCAAATTTCGCTACTAAATAAACGGAAGGTGATCAAGACAAAAAGGAAGATGAAATCAAGGTTGAAACAGCACATGACAAAGTAACGTCACAAAGGCCAAAGGACACACATAGAATTGAACTTGGTAGTCACCATAGGAAACGTTGACAGATATAAAAATAAGCCAAAGCTGAACATTTGAAGAAGAAACAAGATAATAGAACACTAGGTCAAATCATACTATGTAACACAAATAAAACGAGCACAAACAACACCATCGAATTGATAGGTGGTGGTGTAGCTGTTGTGGGAATCTTGTTCATTTGATCAAAATCTAAAGTTGCTTCAACACTTCAACACGTAATGGTTAAAGATGTTGAAAATAAAAATTAACATGATATAAGGTACTTTGTACGACTCAGTTCCAGAAATACTATAAGTCTGTCTCCGGTTGGCTAGGTAATAAATTACAACACGTCCAATGAAGCAAAAACAACAACACAAATTTACCATGCATCACTTAAATCAATTCTCACAGTTGCCTACAGCATGTTTTTGACGAATGTGTTTAGATGTCAATAGTTCCACAATCAAACATGACAAGTAAAGAAATTGCAAAGGTAATTATTCCAGTTTCACTCCGTCACCTCACAACTGACTCCCTAATTGCGAGTGGACAGTTACCTGACAAAATTGTTAACACCGTACAAATGAGTAAAAAATCATGCTAGATAAATAACATGTGTGGAGAAACAAAATACATAATCAACACAATTTACCACGCGACAGTAAGTTATGTCCTTGCTGTTGGCAACAACATGCTTTTAAAGAGCTGCTATGGTTAATAATTGATCCACCATCAACAATGATCATTGAAGAAGTTGTAAAGCTGATCATTCCAGTTTAACTAAGCCAGTTTACAATAGACTACATGATGCCTACTGGACTTTTACCTAACAAAAATATGGTTATATAATAAATAACTTATGAGGTGAATAAAACAGCAGCACAACGTCGTTGTCAGGAAGAAATAAGCCTTATTGAGAAGCAACAACGTGGATGCACCTTAAATGCAAGCTTTGTCGCAGAGCGGCAACGTCTGCGAGAAGTTATAGAGGTCTAATATGATTTGGTAAAGGACACTGAACACTACAAAGTCATGAGAAAAACATGCAAACTGGTATACAAAGCTTTGAAATGGTTAGTGGGACGTATGGAATCAATGTTAGCTGCTGTAGATATTTTATCAGAGGGTTGTGTTTATATGGAATTCCTACTGATATAGTTGGGGATAAGCAATTGTGGACCATTTTACTGAGTAGTTGTATTGGCTATCTTCTCAATCCATCGTTGAAATATACCAATAGTAACAGTAGTAACAGTGGCAGTAACCGCAGTTACAGTCAAAGCCTCAAAGAAGCATCAACCACAGTCACAGTAACCGTATGGAGTAGTTCGAAAGTAATTATTTGAACTGTGCGACTCCTTGGAGACGAGAACAGTCGAAATATGAATAATCACTTTTATGTGACATTACCCAGCGGGAGTTCTCTGGATTTTTTCCCCACCAACATAGTGTGTTGTTTGACGACAAAAGTACCTTAATTCATACCAAAAACAACGGACGTGTGATTATCGACTATGAACCCACTACGCATACGCATGTATTTTCTTTACAGCAAAAGGCTGTTCGTAAAATTTTATCCAAATTTGTTTGCTATTGTTGAAAGACAGACTTAGCTCCTTACTCGCAATACATCATCAGCAACAGCAGCACATTCTTCGAGTAGTTTGATACCCAACCGAATTGAATGAATGACTCATTTTGATGTTTGTCTACTCCGATGTGATGGAGTAAAATGTGACGGGAAACACCTCCGCTCCTTCCTTAAGAGGTATTCTCTTTTAAAGTGGATTCTGCCACTTCCAGCAGTGATAACCAAGAAAAATGAAACACGTTCCAAGTTCACCGGGCATTTTTTTCATCCGCACTATCTTCCCGTCAGTAAATAGTATGCTGACACTATACCTAGGAGTAGCTCAAGAACGAGCACATGGTGAATGCTCAAATCGCTCTTTCGTACTGTGGCAGCGATCGTGAAACGTCTAGCTCGAGAACGAGCACATGGTGTATGCTCAAATCGCTCTTTCGTACTGTGGCAGCGATCGTGAAACGTTTTGTTCACCAAGGACTGCATGCTATCAAACGTTATTACCTGTCGTAAGGAAAACAACTTATCAATAACGTCATGGTCGACAAAAAGAATCCCCCCCCCATAAAGCAAGCGTTGCTCAGTGCCGCGAAAAATGTTCTGATCCATACAGGAAAAGAATTCTTTGGACTGTCTGTAAACCCACACCGCACATCTGTCAAAGCAGATGTTTTGACATCCTCTGAGCAGGAAGGACAATACAGGAAGAGACGTAGTAAAATATTAATACGACACGGACACGGCAGGAAAGAGACACCTAAGAGTCAGAGACTTGGACATTTTTTAGTACAAAATTAAAACGTCAAAGATGATGCTTCATGATTCTTGTGAATGTTCATAGACTGAACTTTATCTGTTTGCCATGCCTCCGACGATGATGACGATGCAGGAACGTGTAGGTTAAATACCATCCCGTGTCTTCTATTACGACAATAACTCCAATCGAATTTGAAATCGAGGGGCAAACCGTAGATTACATTGATATGAATAACAGTTACCTGTACCTGAAAGTGAAAGTCATCAGAAATGACAACACGAATCCAGACGCTGTTGCCAGAGTGGTTCTTGTCAAAATGTTTTGTTCACTGAAGCGAATTCGTACCTGAACAACCAACAAGTCAGCAGCAGCATGGACACTAACCCTTACCAAGCCTACCTAGAGAATCTTCTCACTTGCGGAAAAGAAACCAAGAGCACACACTTAGATGCTTATGTGGTGGAAACCCGACACGCTCGTCAAGTTCAACGACACTTTCTTGAATGCTGATAATGTTGCAGACCAGAATATAGAATTTAACGACGGGTAAAAGAAAATGAAACAAGATAAAAGTTTAGAAATGATGGAATATTTCCTCTTGGACATGTGGTGGCAAATATTTTTTGAATGGAGTAGATGGACATCTCAGTCTGAATCGAAATAGCACCGTTTTCCATTGAATGGCTAATTCTAACGATTTCAAAACTAGCATCGAAGAAGCTAGAGTATAGGTGTGACTTGTAGAAGTTATACCTAGAGTAAGAATCGAGATCAGTAGGACTCTGACCAGAAACACGGCGAAGTATCCCATATGAAGACTGGAAGTTAAATAGACAATCAATAGCAGGAATCACAGCAGCCACAGTCACAAAGTCAAACCCTCGCCACACCATTCTCAAATCGGATTGATTGCACCCGAGGCAAAATGCATTAAAGCCCTCGTGCATCAAAGCAAGAATACTTCCTTTACTTTCGTTTAACTCCTGGATCAGTTTACAGAAAATGTCAAGTTTGAAATAATCGACTAGCATTATCTGTAAAATCTGTGGTCTAAGAAACGAATACCAGAGAACATCATTCACACACAGTTTGTTCACGTCCCCATGGAATGCTGTAGTATGTGCCAAAGATGAACTCCCTCATCAAACACTCAAGGAGATTCGAGCCTATGTCATCAATACCGTCTACTTTCCAAACGACTACATGCGGTTATATTTTGTTAGAAATGCTGTTACGACCACATTCAATAAGGTGAGATTACGAGGATCAGATTGCATCGTGTGTGGACAATATTGTGTGTATTTTCTTCACCGACGAAGTCTTGGATTCCCTCCCTCCAATGTTTAAGACACTATTTCCCAAGAAACGATCAAAATGCATAAAGATGGTTTTGTGATCATTATGGTGATTTTCTTTTCTTTTGCTCGAAAACGTAGTTTAAATCGATCGCAAGACGAAACCGTCATGGACCATTAGAAATCAAACCTTATTCACTGGGGGATACCATCGTGACATGCCCCGCAGCAGCGAGTTACCAGACCACTCTTCTCGCACGTAAAGAGGCACTACATCTAGACATGGAGAGGCCAGCCATCCAACACTAGCAGGGAAGGGGGACCAGGCTTGCAGCTACTAAGAAAGAAGCCTATACAGTACCAGGTACAGGACCAGGCTTACAGCTAGAATGGAAAGCAGCTAGTTCAGGACAAGCAAGTTCCCGAGTCTGCAGTTCAAGACGACCGACTTGAGTCACCCTGC
Organism: Margaritifera margaritifera; assembly: GCA_029931535.1. Lineage (NCBI taxonomy): Eukaryota > Metazoa > Mollusca > Bivalvia > Unionida > Margaritiferidae > Margaritifera > Margaritifera margaritifera. The sequence goes on from JAQPZY010001259.1 coordinate 1,601,483, forward strand.
CCGAAGAGCAACTCTGAGAGAATTCCACTATCGCCAGGTCTCTTCAGTGGCAGACTGATCAACATTGCCTGAATGTATGGGATTTTCTATTTGACTATTTTGAAAACTCCTTTTGATTATACTTTATTATAATACAAATCTGACCGTTTTTGAACCACCGTCGAAAATATAACCTTGAGTTATGTAATGTGTGCGTGACACTAAATTGAAATGAGTAACTTGTACTCACGGATTGGTATTGTTTTTGGGAAATTATGTACACTATGTACGCAAAATTTATAATTTAATGATTAAATAAATAAAGAAATTTGGAACTGATAGGATTACCATAATTAAACATGTGGTTAACACATAATTGATTGTTAGGGACAACCCAAATAAGGTTAACTGAGCAGAATTTGATCATGTACGTTCGTGGCGTTTCAGTACTTCTGTTCCGCATTGCGCCTCCCTTGCCGAGTTCGTGCAGCCTTCCTCTCCAGACATTCAATTAAGTAGCATGCGATGCATGCAGAATGCATCAAATGGTTTTGCAGCCCGGCAACCCATTTGACGAACAATTTATTAGTGTGCTTTGTACGCAGTAATGCGTCAGATGGGTTTGCAGCCAGGCAACTCATCTAACGAATAAATTACACACCCTCACATATCGCGCCGCCAATGAACCCTCAAAGTGGGGAAGCCATGCAGCGAGGAAGCGTTGTGTAATAATTAAGAAGGGCGCCGTGCGCACATTAGTCACTCATACATGACCGAAGGGCCGGAAACTAGTATAATTGAAATTCATTCATTCATTCAACCTTGCCATTCATTCACGTGCATAGTCTGCCATCAGCCGTCAGAGAGTGAACAACATGGAGCCAAGCCGTTGTAGATGAGGAGGAGAGCGGACTGCCTGCGGCTCCCAGGATTGGTATGAGGCAGCGTAAGATCACCCTACTCCAACATCGAGTTTCAGCACGTGAGGAAGGACAAGGAACAACCTGCCTTATATGGATCAATCCTGCGCAATGAACAGTCAGTCTACTTCCCCATCGGAGCCTGATAATCGAGAGAGTAAGGCACAGATCAGCTACCTTCAAAGAGGGTCCAGCAGTTAGAGGGTTGAAGCTCGAGCAGCATCCCTGGCGATGAAACATGGAAGATGGAAGATGGAGGTGAAGACCCGGTCCACCTGTAACCCAGCCCCTTGAGAAGTAATCACCAGGGATTCGCTGCTTAGAGACATTAAGTGCACTCTGTACACTAAATTCTAAATTTGAATGAAATAAGTAAATTTTAACTAGATAGATTATTACAATTAAAATATGTGGCGAATACGTATGTAGCCGATAGGAACAGCCAGACTTTTAAAAACAAAATGGGCAGAACTGGGCAAAGAGAATATAACTGGCCTTTCCGTGGATAGTTCCGATATCGAACGATAAGCTCCGCCCACTTAGTTACTGTTGCTCTGGCTCACAAGCTATCGTCAAAATGGGCGGATTCAGTAGCGTCAGCAACAAATTAATTGGTAAATGTTCCCGACAATATTTCTAAAACCTTCCTACCTGATTGCAAGAATCTTTCAGATCGTGTGTTAAAGAAAGACTTGAACTACTACACACAAAGATATCTTCATGAAATTAGGATTTTCGATGGCGAAAATCAGGTGAAAGGTCCAGCACGTTGTTGGCAGTCTGTGAGAAAGAACGAACATCCTTTCAAACTTCAAGTAGACATTTCGCTTTAAGAAGAAAAAATAAAAGAATCTTTCTGTTCTTGCAAAGTTGGGTATGTTTATCAATTAAATCAGAATTTCTAGTATGACTTCAGTATTTTTTTTTAATTTAAAATAAAGCTTTCCTTAAATTAATATCGTACATGCATAATTGTCACGTAAGAATAAAACAAATAAGTACTTTTTCTGACCTACGATAAAAAAAATTTTTTTATGTATTATCAATTAATAATTTCATTATGTTTAGGAAAAACATTAAAGTTACAATAAATAAATAAACAATTTATACAAACTTTCCTGAGTGATTGAAGGGAGTGTTTTACGTTCTTTACGCCGAGTCAACATGTATCCTCAGTTGGACGGATAAAAGCATTTTACAAGGGTATCATTGATAAACCAGTAAATTTAAATTATTTCAGATCCATGTCAAACGATCATTTATCATAATCTCTTGAAAAAGAAAACAAATAATAATGGCACGTCGAAATAAACAGCTACAGGCACGTTGACGAGGTTTTATTTGCATTCGCTTTTACCATTGTTCGCTAATTAGTGTGACGGGTTTTATCTTATTTCATTCATGTAATTATATTTTGTAGGTGTTATAAAATCAGTAATTTGTGAGAGATAAGTTTTATTTGAAGTCAGCATGCCAAAATACAATAAATTGCAGGACATAGCTTGCTGTTATTTATAGTCTCAGGCCTAATAAAGACAAACGAAATATTTTATTACAATTTCATCTCTTCATAAAGTTAAAATATTTATTGGACATAATCCATAATAAAAAATGTTATTAAAAAATGAATTGAAAATTTTAAAACAAATGATGTCAGAATCCAATTTGGCAAGTGTATATATATATATTGAATAGAACTTAATGTACAAATATTGTCATTGTGCCCCCCCGCCTGCCTCTCTCTCTTTCTCTCTTTCTCTCTCTCTCTCTCTCTCTCCAATCCTTTTGCATTATTAGTCACTATTGTCATGTTGAAATATGTCGCAATAATTGTATCATGTAGGGAGAGGGCTAATTTATGATGTTAGAACTTGTTCCCAGTCCCATTGTATCATATTGTGACAATAAAATATGTTTAAACAAAAAAATGTACAGGGTGGAAATGGTTTACAAATCCCACAAACCACAGTATTTTATTAAATTTCTCCAAGAAAAAACAACCTGTGCCAATCAAGCATGTAGTTGTTGCCAGAACATCAGAGAATAGAAAAAGAAACCAATGTTTTGTCAACTTGACACCAATTACAAGTACATGTTCAATTTTGAAAATTTTGAACAAAATCAACACTAATGAAGTATGATGCAGGATTACAATATTCCAAATTTAATGTTAAAAGACAAAAAGAATCCAAGGTAATTAAAAGAGAAAAATAAACAACACGTATACCCACAACATTTTCTTTATTGCATGCAATATTTTGATTAAAATAAAAAATACAATTCGACCATAAGCATATAATTAGCAAAAAATTGTATTCAAAATTTTCACAGGCACAAGCACAACACATAATGTCATTATTTTAAAACAGCTTTGTGTATTTATATATGAAACATGATTATAAGGAATGTATCACTTCCAACGCAAACATTTTTTTTTATTTTTTTTTTTTGGGGGGGGGTCTTGGTTTTAGAAAAGTTACAGAATAACGACAATCTGCATTGCATGTGCCCAAAGCACAACGGCGAACCATTTTTCTGATAAATTTTCAGTGATTTTCTGCTCAATTTTTCAAAATCCTTCGCAATGTAATAAGAATGTAATCAAATTTGGTCTTTGCTTGTGATCAAATGTGGTGGTTGGTAACGCGTAACTACGCAGCGAATTCGATGCCTATTTTTGATTGGTCAAAAATAATTAATGCGCCCGTTTTGATTGACAGGTTGGAACTATCCATTCATGATTCCTCTGCCTTTTCTAACTTGGCCTCAAACGGACATTGTGCCAGAAATAATTAATTAGTACGCCGTGCGTACAGTTGCATTTAAATAGTCGCGAATGGCCGAAGGCCGATATACGACTTAAATTCAAACTCAAGCAATCAATCAATCAACTTTGCCATCCATCGTCGGCTAACCATGAGCTAAAGTATCAGTAACAGATTAACCGTGGCGTGCAAAGTTCAAGCACCTCCTAGAAAGGGATGGAGCTACATCCCAAACAACGATATATTAAGCAGGGAATGGTCTACTTTAGGGTGGCAAAAAATATATGATGACGAATATCCCGGAGAAGGAAAGGAAAAGGAGAAGAACACGGAGTGGGAGTCTCTGAAAGAACTGCAATGACGGCAACTCCAAGAAGAACAATGGTAGTTGTTCCGATAATGGTAACAGAGACATCAGCAACAAAAAGCACTAACAGCCACCAGAAGCACAATAAGTCCGCTAGTCCAAAGAGTGGAGGACTGGGAGAGTGAACCTAATAAGTTTGATTTTAACCTCTCCGTGTTTGTCGATCAGTACAGTCTTAATCGATGAGGAGAGAGGTGTGCAGCCTACGGAACCCATCTTGGGAGGTGCACACACACTAATGTGTGGGCATTAAAAAAAGCTCCCTTTGTGTGTGTGGCATGATGTATTTGATAGAAATCTAAGCATACGAGTTACTACCTACCTTTCCCTTTGTGTACGTGTAATGGTGTATGAGATAGCAAGTATAAGCATATTCGCTACCCCCATTCCCTTTATGTAATGGTATGTTGGATAGTAAATATTAGTATATGACATACCGCATGTTCAGTTCCCATAAGGCCCAAGGAGACATCCTAATGTTAAATTGATTTGGCCCCATACCGTCCAACATTATGCCGTAATGTTAAATTCCCATAGGCCACACCGTAAACACTTATGCCGTAATGTCAAATTTCTATTGGACTCCATAAACCGTTAATGCTAAATTCAACATATTAGTAGTCTCAATAGTGCCTCCCACACAACAATGTTAAATTGGCACAGACTCCATAGCGTCTCTCAAAAATACCCCTCTCTCTCTCTCTCTCTCTCTCTCTCTCTCTCTCTCTCTCTCTCTCTCTCTCTCTCTCTCTCTCTCTCTCTCTCATAAATACCCTTAACAGCAGATGTAGGAAATAATTTACTGTATCTTTTATTATTGTCAGCTTCCAATAAAAGAATCAAAATGGAGTAATTATTTTCCAACTATTGTCGATTATTTTCCAGTAAAATATAAATAGGGCTAGAATACTGTTACGTCTATACGAACATTTTTACAAGCCTCATAGCATTTTCAGGCCACAGTAAAATATTACTTGAATTATTACGCCTGATTAGAATAATAATACAAATTCGTATGAATGTTTTCACGCCAAATACTGAACGTTTTATTTATTTTTGTGCTATCACAAAAGCAGAAATTAAATTTTTGGGGGTACTTCAGTTTGCTGCAATTTCTCCAGCAGAAATTGCATTTATGGGAAAGACATTTTTCGTTAGATATGTAAAATTCCGAGACTCCACTTTGATAGAGGATCAGGTTCCTGCAGTATTCCATTCTAAATTTAGCTTCCATCTGGAAAGTTGCTTCTTATCGCGATCTGGTTGGCCTTAATAACTACCCGGCACAGTTATTGACAGTTGAAGTCTGTGTCCTAATTCGTCACCTACCAATGCCAATGGGTTGTTGCGGGATTAATTGGCCTTCATATCCGGGCACCATGAGATTTACAGGTAAGTATCAGGATTTTCACACCTTGTTTAATTAAGGTAGATAACTACGTTCTACCTACTTGACCAATCAAATCTCATGTGCAACACCTATGTAAACAACCCACTCACCTAACCGGTCGGATTTGCAGCTCGGCTTTTCCGTGTGTAGTTTGTGTCAACCACGAAATCCATGAAAATGGTGCGCCGCAAATAAAGTGAATTCAATGTGCTTCAATTAGTAAATTTGATCATGTGGCTGAATTTCAAAAGGAATATTGTTTGATGTTTTCCACCAATGATAACATATGCACAAAGTAGGTAATCATTTCACAAGGGTATCCTCATTTTTATTTTGGATTAATTAATTGATTGATTGCTTGATTGATTGGATCATTGACCTTTTAATTAATTGGTGTTCATTGGCACCTCTGTACACGAAACGCTATTTAGAGGCCAGACAATAGGAGTACAGTCCCTTTTCACTAGACACTTAATAGCAGCCAACTCCGGCTGGGTTCGGCTGTGCTGGATTTGAACCCGCAACCCACAGTATGTGAGGTCAGCACACTAACCACTGATCTACCACGGCTCACTTGACTCTTGAAAATAGGTTTTGTAAATAGTTTTGAAATCAGTTGTAAAAGTTGTATAAATGATATTCATAATATAACTTTCCTCATCCAAGAATGGATAATTATCATTTCTTTGCCATATTACTGAAAACAGACAGACGTTCGTAATATCCTTTTGACGTTGTAATTCAAGTTCAATCCTTATGTCAATGATAAATTTTAAGAGAAAACACGCCTGTCCATACGAGTACCGTACAGCCTCTTATGAAACTTGGCAACTAAATGTCTGCATGGAATTTTCTACTACACTTGCGTACAAGCTTTTGAATGGATTATTGTTAATAATCTTTTGTCTTTGCCTTTTTCAAGCTTCCATACTTAAACTTTTCCGATAATATTGGCAGCAATATTTGAAGAGAGATGTATTTATTATTGATCATATATGGTGTATGGCAAGATAAATCTCATTAAAATAGAATAGACAATATATTAATAGATAGAGCAGAGGCATTCTGGTGAATTTTGTCAGGATTATGTCTCCATTCGACATGCTAAAAATGTAAAATTTGATTGACATATACAGGATGAGCTGCCAGCTTGTCATCCACACATAAATTTATCACCACTGAGGTCTAAACTAGTCTACTTTGTGACATTACTCATGAGGGTCTGTAGACGTTCGCTCTTACAATACTGTATTATACCTACCTACTTACATATATACATACATACATACATACATGCATCCATGCATACATTTATTCTGAGACAGTTACGCAAATACGTAGGGAAACTAACAATCAGACAAAGAAAGAAAGAATTTCAAGAACCTTCTGAAGATAAAGCAATTTTAATGTTGAACAGATAACGTTATACTCATAGCATTAATATTGCAAATATACAGGTAAAGTCATACTTATAGCAATAATATTGCAAATATACAAAATATTGGAGGTGGAAAATTCCAAAACATCATAAAATTTATCCCCAATTAATTTTTTTTTCGTTGAATGAGGTACATGTTTCTATCCTTAAAAGCTGCAAGATTTTTCTACAGATGAATAACTTTACAACTCAATACAGTTGAAAGTATGTGTTATAATGACGATGATGATAAATGTATTTTGCGCGGATTTTTTATAGATCTTTTTTGAAAGAGAAGTGATAAATAGTATCAATAGATACCGTTCTATCATTGAAAGGCAAATGTTAGTAATACCCTTCAAAGGCTGAGGCGTTTTAAAGAAATATATACCAGCATTTGAAACAAGTTATAATCTAACAAGCACTCAGGAAGAAATCTACAAAATATATCGCATTTAGAGCTAGATAAATGTTTCAATGAGTAATAAAGTAAACGGTGCAGCTCTTAGACGATAAAAATAAAATAATTGCATATATTGCAAGCTATATACAATTTAATATATTTGCATTATTTAGATTGCAGTTAATAAACATCTTTTATTTATTTCGAGAAGTTATATGTATTTACGGTTCTAGGACAAAATGGTAGCGGACAAAATGGTACGGACAAAATGGTATGGACAAAATGTTATGTGGACATAATGGTATTGGACAAATTGGTATGGATAAAATGGTGCGGACAAAATGGTACGGACAAAATGGTGTGGGACAAAATGGTACTAGGATTAAATGGTATGGACATAATGGTATGGACATAATGGTGCGGACAAAATGGTACGGACAAAATGGTATAGGACAGACAAAAAAATTAAATATTATACATATATTAAAATATTCACGTAAAAAAAAATTCCACCCCAAAAAAGAAAAAAAACAACGTATATTTCTTGATCACTATTATATATGCCTGTAATCTGTGGTATATATAAACAGTAAACAGTACTGCTCAAAGCTCATGTAAAACTATCCTCAGGGCAGGTTTATACACCTGTTTTAGAGGCAATTAAAAGATAAGGCGGTCAGAGATAAACAGCCACCTTTCAGTGATTTACTTAATTTAAGGTTAAGTACATACATCAAAGAGATGTGTGTTGAAGAACAAACTGATTGCATTGAATGAGAATGTTGAAGCCATCATATTAGCATATTACTGTTATTTAGTAAAAACTTGTGTTTTTTTACATTGCGTATTAATAAAATTGTAGTCGTACCATTTTGTCCATACCATTTTGTCCGTACCATTATGCGATTGGAGATCAGTGTCTATGTTGTTTTCAGTTGGGCTTGACATATAAGCAAGTAAAACGGCACCCTGCATCCTGATGCATGTTACGTTTCTTCCGAGTACAATTTGGATGGGTCAGTTTTCCAGCTGTACCTAGACTCTTTGCTGCATTGTTGCAGTTGGTGCTCTCTCGGCCATTGGGATCAAAATATTCAGTCCTGCAATTATTTAGTTCTATGGTATGACCACAGCAAAGGTATAATTTATCTGGACGTATGCTCCTTTGCCGTTATATTGGCTAGCTATAAATAATAATAATAATATTAATAACAACAACAACAACAACAACAACAACAACAACAACAACAATAATAATAATAATAATAATAATAATTATTATTATTATTATAAATCATAGTAATAAAGGTAACGATGACGATAATGATGATATCGAATAAGATCTTATCAGAACTTTCCGTCATCTTTATTTAATCTCTTATATTAATCAATAGGTATCTGACAAATTTTGAAAGTCATATACAATCTTTCAGTGCATAATATATCCATGTATGTTCAACGTGTAATTTGGAATTTGAATATAACAGACTAGCCAACAGGCGTTAAAGGTTTGTCTAAAACCCTAATACGGGGATCGCTGCCAAAATGTGAATGTTACAAACGGGAGCGGAATACTCTAAATACGGGGGCTAAAACAAGCTAACGGTAAAATTGCACGACACAAATTACCCGAAGGTCCATACAAGCAAAGGCATCTAAACTGCGTCAAAGGGAGTTCCCATAATTGCCCCAAATTTTGCGTAAAACATTAATTTGCATGTTTAATAATGAGATTGCCAACCACTCATCCAACAAACTTCCTACTTCCAAAAGGACCACAAAGTTTTGAAAATTATACTTCTGACACCGCATCAAGTCTTAATGAAGCAGTGCATTCGTTAATCTGAAATTCTTTATTGGCCAGTTAATTTAGTGTAGATACCGATAAACATTATAAGGGAGATTACTCTTTTTAGAGGTCCAATTTTTTATTTTTTAATGTAACTATAAAATTCCTGTCCATTATTTTCTGCTCGATTATTTTGCAAAAAAGGCGGTTCTGACTTCGGGGGAAAATGCTGCATATGTATGGATGTATTAAGGTTTGTCGACACACCAGCATAGCAGCGGCCGGATGTCGCAAAGCAAACACAAAGTCCTAGAAACCCAAAGTAAAAACAAAGCCCGAGAAATGCAAAGCAAAAACAAAGCCCTAGAAACGCAAACAAACAGAACCGCACAAAAAGACAATAAAGATCAAATGTTCCAAATGAACATAAACAAGCTAAATGATAATCCTTTTTTCTTTTTGTTGTCTAAAATTAATAATTAATATCTTTCAAATTAGGTTCAAAATTTGTTTCATAAACTGTATTCGCTAAAAACTCAAAGATTGTCTCTAGTTGGGCATAATAAAAGAATTGGTTAACTGAGTTCACGTCGAAAAACTTCCGTTTCACATCTTGATAGTACTTGACAGGAATGTGTTTCACTGTCCACTTGTAGGCTATGCACTTTGGTCGAGGTTCGTCCTTCAGGAAGTATGCATGGATCATGTATGTGTGTCCTATACGCGAATATTTCATGAGTGAAGTGGAAACTCTGTACTGTTACGAGTGGCTAAGTCACGAGTATACAAAATGTTTCCACTTCACTAGTTAAATATTTTCTTATATTTTCTCAAAAAACGTAGATGTTCTTTTTATTATATATTTTAAGGCAAAAACCTTCGATTTGCATGGATTTGTTTATCTATTCTGTGTCAATGCGATTAATTGGCTTCATTACTACATCGATATAAAGAAATTCTGAAACTTTACAATAATTTTAGGACAGCGACTTTTTACAAATTTAGATTGTAGATATAATGCTTCAAACTGTGCATTTTTGTCAAACATAATGAATGTTTTCATGCAAAAATGAATAGATTTGTATTTTCGTTAACTCATTTCTTGCGCGGATTGATACAGTGAACATTGCTAGGCTGGAAATATTATAGCAATATGACCGAACACTCCAACAGGCTTCAGAGCGTAACATCATTAAACAACATATTTTAATGTTTGTGAGTTCACTTGTAATGATTTTGGCTGCTCATTTTTGTTTATTTCTGCCTTCAGACGTGAAATTTTGTGTTGTCAGGCTTGCAGTCTATTTCGGTAAAATATGCAGCACCCTAATTTCGATTTTCACTTAATTTCGGTTGCAATCGACAACAATCAATACCTGATTTCTCCATATTTTTCATACCTGGTTATGGTTGTTATGACAGTTGAAATTGTTACTTAAACAATTTTATTATTATATGTAATAAAGAGTTTTTCTTAAAAATGTGTACCATTTGTCGTTGAGTGTAACAGGTATACTATTTGTATGGTGTCACAGAAAATCGAATAGCAACTGGTCGTGTAAGTTCAGTTACTGACAATTTCCATGATTCATGTGGAAAACTAATTATAAAAAAGTTAATACTTGAAGCCTGCTTTTCTTTGTTTGTAGTTCTTTTGTATGGCGCCTAATTATTTATTAAATGTATACTCGAGGCTCTAAAGTCTTGACACATTTTAAGAGCTGGTCATTCTGATGGGAGAGAGTGGGGGAGGGGGAGGAGGAAAAGAAGAAGAAAAAATCGAATAGGCCTAAATATGGTAATACAACTCTGAATGGCATACATAAGGGCAGATATACTTCTAAATGGGTAAAGAAAGTAGCTCCAAAGTGGTATCGCCACTGTGACGACATCATTTTTCTTCCACTGACACACACACACACACACACACACACACACACACATATATATATATATATATATATATATATATATATATATATATATATAATTATCACAGTAACGCGATCTTGATTGCTGGATCACGTTGAGTTGTCAGCATTAGAAAATCCGGATCATTACGAGACGCGAAGCGTCGAGTCCTTATTCAGATTTTTTTCTGCTGACAACGAGACGTGATCTAGCAATCAAAATCGCATTACTGTGATAATTATATTTTTGTTAAATACCTATCAATTTTCAGATAATTTAATAAAATCACTATATGTAGCTGAAAAACACAAGAAATTATTAAACATTTCAACCTCTTTAATACGAACGTCATCTTAAAGCATAAACCGAATTACTTTTTGAAAGGCTGACATGCGCATGATTATTAGTTTTATGAATGAAGCTTGTGAAACAACACTCACTCATTTTGACTACCATCATTGTCAATAACACGAATTCTTCGACGCTTGGGGGCACCAGACTCATATATGTGCTTAACAGTTATTGTGCAGTTCTCAAATAAGTTTGCATCACAAAAGATTTCACCAGCTGAATGACTGGAAGTTTCTTTCAGAGGCCAGCTTGAATGCGGTTGAACTGTTTCTGGCGAGACATTGTGAGAGGCTCCGATGGGAACTTGACATGGGAATGACAACATTATTTTAACAGTTATTTACAACAGGATTGGAGAAATTGTTGGAACTTGATGTACAGATTTGCTGCAGAGAATGTTTTTCATTTATAATTTCAAATTCACCCATTATGCGTGAAACTCACTAACGTTACCATTTATGAATTTCCGTAAATGGGTTGTACTGTACAACTGTAATGTTTTGGTGCGCGATTTCCGAATATGATCTTGTTTGAAACGAACATTTTGGCTATATTTTACTACTTCAAAATAAAGGAATAAATGTTTTTTCATTGTTGTTGTGACAAAAACAAGGTTTAGACCTTTCAGATATTTTACATATAACGCAAGGTTTCTTAACTAACGTCGCTGTGCGAGCTTTTTTTTATTGCTAGTGTTGGCATTCCGTCGCTAGGGGCGCTGCTATCGTCACCAGGAAACCTCGAGGACAAAGTAGTTCCAGACTCGCTAAAGAGTATCGTGATAGGGATTTAGAAAACGATAGTATCGTTTTCCTGCTTGTAGGAAATGACGGTAAAATTCTGGCTCTTTATTGGGTAGAAAATTGGTAGGTATATAATAAATTTCAATATCTCATTATAAAATGCATAATAAATTCATGTAATCAATGAGAATGTGCCATCAAAAATGCCTAAAAATGACATTCATGTAATCAATGAGAATGTGCCATCAAAAATGCCTAAAAATGACATTCATGTAATCAATGAGAATGTGCTATCAAAAATGCCTAAAAATGAACTCCAAACAATAATAAAATATGCTTCAAGTATTAACTTTGTTATAATTAGTTTTCCACATGAATCGTACAACTTTTCAGTGACTGAACTTACATGACCTATTGCTATTTGATATTCTGTGTCACCAATACATGTTACACTCAGCGACAAACGGTAAACATTTCTTAAGAAAAACTCTTATAGTAATGAAATTGTTTAAGTACCGATTTTGACTGTCATCACAGTTACAATCATGTCTGAAAACGATGGAAAATTCAGGCATTGATTAGTGTCGATTTCAAACCGAAATTAAGTGACAATCGAAATTTGGGTGTAGCGTCATTTAGCGAAATAGACTGCGAACTTGCCAAAACACAAACATTCGCGTCTGAATGCAGAAATAAACAAAAATTGAAACCAAAATCATTACAAGTAAACTCACAAACATTACAATCTGTTGTTTAATTATGATATGCTCTGAGGTTTGTTGGACCATTCTGTTATGTTTATGCAGTACCCCAACCCCTGCAAAGTTCACTATATTAATCCGCGCAATAAATGTGTTAACGAAAATAAAAATCTCTTCATTTTTGTATGAAAACAGTAATTAATTTGACAAAATACACACACTGAAACATTATATGTACAATCTTAATTTGCAAAAGATCGACGTGCTAAAATTATTGTAAATTTTCTGAACTTCATTTTATCGATGTAGTAATGCAGCCGTTAATCGCATTGACACAGAATGGAGAAACAAAATCATGCAAATCAAAGGGCTTTGCCTTAAAAAGTATATAATAAAAAGAAAATCTACTTTTTGTTAATAGATATAAGAAAATAGTTCCTTATATCTACTCAAACAAACGTAGATATCCCCTATATCTGTGTGATTTGTTCTTTATGAGGGATGCTATTCTCCAATAATGGGTTTGATATTACGAAACTTGTTTGGATTTTTCGCTTCACATATTTTGCCAAGTATATGGAACATACCGAATTATATAACACTTGAAGTCACTATATGGAATTTTCTTTTCAGAAACGGTTGACTGCAGGGAAGCTTTGGCTTCTTTCTCTGCCTTTTTATTACCCATAATACTAATATGACTAGGCAGACACTAGTACAGAATACTTGTTCAAGATTGTATGAGAATATCATGTTTCTGTAAGGTTTGGGATATTAACGGTTTGTCAGATCTAAAGTTATGCAAGGATTTCATTATAGAAAGAAAATCCAAAAATAATAAGAAGTTTGATTTTTGAGAGGTTTCAATGTAGTTCAAAGATTTAGGTATTGATGTCATTTCTGCGATACAAATGGAGGCTTTATCTGGTAACCGGCTTGAGATGATGCTATCGGTTGTTGCAACGGCAGCTCCAACTTTGTCTCCATCTTTGGAACCATCTGTATACAGAGATGTGTGGCCACGATAGGAGGTGCTGAATTTACTCTGAAAAGCATGAGGATATGTTGAGGACTACTTTAATGAACAAAAATCAATTTTGTTGGGGAGTGGGGATGCTAACCAAGGTGGTGATTTGGAAACATAGAAATGTGCAGTATTTGCAACACTTATTTTTGCTGCTTCTAGATGAGGACGACTAAGTATGCCAAAAGGTGGAATGAAATTTGGTTTCTGAGCGTACAAAGTTTGGTATTTGGGGTTTAAGGCTACATCATATGCGGTATTAGATGGATTAGAAGACAGGTTGGTGGCATATTAAAGAGCCAATTTCGTTCGTCTGAGATCAAGTGATGGTTCATTTGCCTCATTAAAGAGGCCTTCTGAAGGGGAAATTGTAAATGGTTCCAGACAAAGTCTGTCTTTGATTGTGTATCGGATAAAAATAAACTGCAGATAAGATATACGAGCTGATCTGTACACAATCAAGCATTGTCAAGTTGAGATCTTACTAAAGACCTGAAGAATCGGTGCAAGGCCTTCAGGTATGCTCCCCAGTCTGTTTGCAATGACTCGTATGAAATCCAGGACATTGTGACATTTGTCCATGAGGTATCTGACATGTGGAAGAAAAGTTAGTTTACGGTCAAAATAAAGTCATAAACATTTGGTCTCTGCTACAAAAGGGATAAGAGAACCGTCAAGATAGAGTTTGGGGTCATCATAAATCATATAATTGGCAGAAGTGCATGCAAACAGTTTTATATTTCAAACATTTGAATCCGTTTTGTTCTGCCCATTTCGGAACGCTACTAAAGCATACATGTAGTTGATGTAAATCAAGTTGACGTATGCATATCCTTTAATCTATAGCAGATAAAAGAGTCGTCTACATATAATGCGCAGTCAGTTCCTGGATTAAAGCATTTCAGTCTGTTAATTTTGATGTCGAACAGGGTGACTGACAATATATTGCCCTGATGTACACCCATATCCTGAGCAATTGGCGGATACCTACCTTAACTCTGAAATTTCTATCTTTCAAAAACTTAGATATAAAAATAGGTAGTCGACCCCTTCGACCTAGGTTGAATAGGTCGTTCATTATGCAGTACTTCCATGTGGTGTCATTAGCTTTCTCCAAGTAAATGATGACGGCAGGTGTATGTTCTTTCTTTATGAAAGAATCTTCAATAACTGTTTACAGTCCGACCAGAGAGTCAATTTTGCTACTCTAGCGACTGAATCCATACTGAAGGTCTGACAGGAGTTTGTTGTACCCAGTATCCCATAGGAGTCATTTATCATTTGCCCCATGGTTTTGAAAAAACAGATTGTTAGTGATATGTGACGATATTTGGAAGGGTTGGTATGGTCTTTCGCAGGTTTTGTACTGGGATCACTGTTGCGTCTCGTCATGGCGGCGGAAATTGCCAGTTTCCCAACTTTTCAGTAATATATTGAGAGCTATATCAGGTAAGTGTTTCAAAAGTTCATAGTGGATATCATCTGGTCTTGATAAAGTGTCATTAAGAGAGTCTTGTGGTTCTATAGGAGCGAAACGTTTATTATAATCTTCAGCGTTAGCAGGTTTTAAATTTAAAGGAGCCTTTAATTTCAGGTTTTAGACACAGAGGAAGTTTTAGGAATAGTTCTCTTGTGAGGAGCTTTTCATGAATGTTTTGGCCAATGTATTGAAGATTTCTGGTAACGCCATGACCATTTCATCAGATTTCTTCTAGCGCTTGATAGAGCAGATTTTATTTCGCCAATGATTTTAAGTACCATGCTCCATACTGATTTAACAGAGAAGCGAGAATTCAACCTGTAATAATAGGATTTCCATATTTTCCGCTACTCTCTCTAATGGTACGATGAGGTTTAGCTCGGTATACCGGGTATTTATTCAGACTTTCTATTGATGGATTCGCATTAAAATTTTTAAAACCGTTTTTCCATTTTATGATGGCGTCTTTGCAAGCATCATCAAAACATTGCTTGTTGTCACGTTTAGGAATCGGCTTTTGTATTGTATTCCAAGCAACAGCCTGGACCATTTTTGTTAATAAGAGTCTTAGGCGCACTACGTTGTCGAAACGACCAACAGTTAAATTTGCTTGTCAGAGGGACTGAAACGTTTCCCAGTCTACCTTGTTAACTTTCCGTCATTTCCCAAGCCTTTCAATTTGGGGAGTATTACAAATTAAGCATATTTGAAAGTAGTCACTACCACTTAGGTAGTCACCAACTTGCTAAGAGTGGTCTGGTAAAGAGATGGATCACATATGGTCAGATCTTTGGACGAGTTGGATCCTGTGGCACGATGCAGGTACGTATACGAGCTATTACTAAAAGGCAAAGTAGTACTGAGATTAATTTGTCTGTGAGGAGTTTTGTTATTCATCATCATGGGCACTTCTCCCACGGCCTAATCAGTATTTCTTAAAATGGTGTTGTAGGTTATGGAAGGTTTTAGTCAGTATCTCTTAAAATGGTGTTGTATGTTATGGAAGGTTTTAGTCAGTATTTCTTAAAATGGTGTTGTATGTTATGGAAGGTTTTAGTCAGATTTCTTAAAATGGTGTTGTATGTTATGGATTGTTTTAGTCAGTATTTCTTAAAATTGGTGTTGTAGGTTTTGGAAAGTTTTAGTCAGTATTTCTTAAAATGGTCTTGGAGGTTATGAAAGGTTTTAGTCAGTATTTCTTAAAATGGTGTTGTAGGTTATGGAAGGTTTTAGTCAGCATTTCTTAAAATGGTGTTGTAGGTTATGGAAGGTTTTAGTCAGTATTTCTAAAAATGGTGTTGTATGTAATGGAAGGTTTTATATTAACTCTATCGTTTTCTTTTAAAAAGGTATTCTAAAAGCAGATAGCTACTGGATCATGTTCTTTAAGTACAATACTTATTTAATCAATATTTACCTGAAACCTCAGCAATTCCATTGTACTATGGCATCAGACATATTTATGGAAGTGGTGGAAGTACGGGATTTCATGGAGATTTCCATGATGAAGCATCAGGAATCTCTCAAGTGTCTATACTTTTTAGACTTTCTAATTTATTGAAGAGCTTGATACAATCGTCATATCCTTTTGGAAGTCTGGTGGATTCTTCATGTCGCTCTTGATTCAGTTTGGAGCATGGGTCCCCACTGGTGCTAGCGGTCTGCTATGCTGCTCATTTTGTTGGCCGAATCTTACCGGTTTATCCATAGTAGAACTGGGTTTCTTATGTGCCACACTGTTGCTATGACCACTGGGGCAGTAGTTGCTACTATTTGTTTTGCGGGGGGGGGGGGGGGGGGGGCAGCGGCTGGATCTAACTGGTTCTTCGCTTGTAGCCTTGGGTTTCATTTTTGTCACACT
The DNA here is from genome assembly GCA_029931535.1 of Margaritifera margaritifera. NCBI lineage: Eukaryota > Metazoa > Mollusca > Bivalvia > Unionida > Margaritiferidae > Margaritifera > Margaritifera margaritifera. Next base: position 1,618,584 of record JAQPZY010001259.1, read on the forward strand.
GTTAGATGGATTAATTGCCTTTTCTGCTTCACTCTCAGTTTGAGTGGTTGCTTGCACAGGGTTGTGAGTTTTCAAGACTGTAAACTTTGTCTCACCATGTGGCCAGATAATGTTTGTCTAAATACAGACAATATTTGTCGAAGGTTTCTTATCCATCGTAGATGTGTTGGCGTACAACTTGTCGGTAGTGTTTAATGGAGTTGTGGAATTCACAAATTTTCTAGTCTAAGGAAAGCTCATTCCTTTCTCGTGTTTTATCCGTTGTATCTCATTCTCCTGATCCCACTTAGGGCAGTCTATAGAGTAAGAGAAGTGGTCGCAATTCGCACAGGAGGTTTTCTTTGTGTAGGACGATCCACCGAGACGTTTCTGCCCACATCTGTGGCGAACTGATTTCCTCGTTCAGCCATCTATTTAGTGGCAGACTGTCTGGTAGTTAAAGAGTGGGATATTCAAGAGCCAGGCTTTGATCAACGTAGGCAAAGTGGCGCAGTCGAACGTCAGAATGTAAGTGTTTCTGAGAATCAATTTGTGTATTTTCCCATAATGGAAGACCATTACTTCGTCCCTAAAAGTCAGCAAGGTAATATTTTTACGCTTATTTGGTGCGATTCTCATGTCAGGACTACAGAGGCTAATATACTCCAGCAGAGAAGAAATCTTTTGTGATGGACCCTTGCATCTGCCCTCAAAAGTCAACTCGTTTCCAAGGTTCCAAACACACCAATATGTTTCTTTAATCACAATGGTGACCTTTAGAAGTATGGAGATCAGTGAAACTGAATCTATCTTTAACATAGGCTCATGAGTAGCCGATTGATAAGACCTGGTCCTTCAGACCACCTCTTGAGCTGAAATTGAGACCAACGTAGTGTGTTGCTTCATGGTGGCAACAACCGGCCTCTCCTCTACTCATCTAACAGGATCCTCTCCTCCACCGAGACGAAAAGCAGCCCTTGGCAAAAACAGGTTTCCTCTAATTAGTCGCTTCTTACAACGTGCAGGAGAGTGCATCGGGATTATTCTACATTCCTGAGCTTGCAGGTGGGTGAGTACTAGTAATCACCAAACATACCAGTCAACCAACTAACCAGCCAACACACAATCATACAAAGAAATATGTTACCAGTAGGCTAAGAAGTCTTGTATAGATTTAGGGTGACATAAGTATTGTTGTCTTTTTTAGCGTTCGTTCAGGACAAGAGAAGCGACTGTTTTCAACAAGAATTAGTAAATAAAAATCACGACAGAAGATAAAAATTTACTTAATGAATGTGTTTTTGATCATTATCAACTCGTGGCAAAAGTTAGGGAGATGTTCATTCCAACAATTATCTTTATTTAATAAACGCGCTATGTAATTTCATTAAAAACACCACAACAATGTTATATATCTGGATATCTGGACATTAATAATACTTACGCTCTTTCCGGACACCAGCGACACTTCCTTACGTTGGGATGAAAGCAGGTTTCTGACGGACATGACCGTATACTGAGCTCTTTGCTACAGAAGATGCACTTTGCCACTGTGTGTGAGTGAGGTATAATCTCGTTAATCTTCATTCCTCTACACACGGTCGCTGTAATAATAATAATAATAATAATAATAATAATAATAATAATAATAATAATAATAATATAAAATAATAATGGGCGTCATAAACATTGACATAAAGAACCGTTTTGTAAAAGACTTCTCCATATTCAATCCATGAACTTACTTTTTTTTTCTTTCAAACACACTGTTGACATTATCAACAAATCCGATTTTCCTGCAAAGAGAAGGATATGAAAAATATTTTCATTTTCCTATTTATAAACGACTGTATTTTCCTTTATAAAAAAAATTAACCATGTTAGGTTTTACAATTTTCTAATTCGTTACATAATTACATAAAAGAAAATATTAATTAAATATGTTAAAGGTGTTAAAGTCGTCTAATCAATTAAGCAATTATCACCTTAGTTTCTAAGCAAGAAAAGAAATTTATTGTATCACATTTATACAATTTTAGCTTGACCAATAGAGGTAATGGCACTAAAACTACAAAGAACCAAGACATACAATCATAAGTTTTTTTTCTCTTACAAATAACATTTAATATATAATGTATTAACACTATACAGATCTTAATAATTCTTGCAAATGTACCTACCCAGAAGCAGTCGGCTGTCAAGCCGTACCTCTCCACTGGCAAACGTATGCAAGTATCGTAATAGGAGATTGAGTATCGCCCATATCATCACTCTGACTGTATGATATTTACGAACCTTGTTTGTTCTTAGTAAAGGCAAAGATGAGACGACGGGTGTGATTTTGCCCATTACGATTGTACATTACTGAATTGTATTATGGATAAATAAAGCTGTGTTTGGTTATATAAAATATCTAGTGTGATACTGAGAAGCAGTGCTGGATGCAGTGTGTGAAGGATCAGTTTATAATATGTCAGAATGTAACTCTGCTTTACAGATCCCTCTTTAATATATATATATATATATATATATATATATATATATATATATATATATATATATATATATATATATATATTGGTATATCGACACTGGAAGTGGCGAACTTACTGTCTTTGAAAATGGGAAAAGGAAAGAAAATATCAACGCTGCATCAAATATAAAACTTACTGTTCTACTGTTTAGCATGCACAAGATATTTAAAAGAAAAAATAAATGTGGCATCGGAAAATAAAAACTGTAGTATCTAAGAAGGCTCAGATGAATATACATGTTCCCATATACCTATGCTGTATCTGTGTTACTTCTGTACATTATATATATATATATATATATATATATATATATATATACATATACATATATATATCGCAATATAGCGACAAGCATTCATTTACACTAATCATGTACTAATATAAACTGAAGACATAGCCATGTATAATGATATATGTAAGTGTGATGTATCTATGTGTTAGCGTTTAACGACAAGTCAGCACAATAATGGCTGTATAGTGACAATTTAAAGTAAGTTCTACAAATTTAAAAATGAAGAATAGCATAAAAAACGCTAGAAAGATAAACTCTTTAAAAGAAATGCAAACATCGAATACTGTGAGATATAAGATATGAGGCAAAAATGTAAAAAATTTGCAAAATGTATGCAAAATAAGATACCACGGTAAAACAATTTAAATCCTTAAAGATGTTGGGTCAAAATTTCGTATACAAACCTCATTCCCTCAATAATTCCAAGATTTTCCCATGTGGCACATCATCAAAACGTTCCTTGATTGAATTTACATCCAAAAATAAATTTTGTCTCTCGGGGTGAAAGTCGATACACTCGTCAAGCATGTGTTCCACTGTTACGAAGCACGTTTGTGAACCTTTAATTCCACATAGTGTTCCAAGTACAGTAAAAATGAGCAGGAGGAAAATATGTCGAAATCTACAGTGAAATAATAGCTATATTTACAAAATGAAAACTATGGCCGTGGGATGTTATTTCGATGTCTACTGTTAAGCTCCGAAGGTTGTTATCTTGGTCTCCTCAAAATCTAATGTTATATGTACACCAAGCCCATCACGATCTAATGATCTGAATAATAATAATAATAATAATAATAATAATAATAATAATAATAATAATAATAACAGTAATAATAATAATAATAGTGTTACAATTACTATTACTGTGCAAACTGTAAGTTGAGATCAAGGAAAAATATTAATCAAAAATCAAAATTACTCTTACTACCAATATAACTAACAAGCACATTACTTGTGTGAAATATTTTTATTTTTTATTGATTCATCAATTTCAAAACATTCCATTACCTTACATGGAGAAACTTCAGCCTTGCTGACAAGTTCATGGTAGGGTGTGTAGGCACATAATAGAACAGCCACTGTCCCACAAGCTGACCAATGATTATGAAAGTTCAGACGATATAAAGCACATGTGCCGACCTACAAGCGATAATCCATTGGATCAGCAATCACTGGACTCTGTGCAAAAAAGCTGGACAGGTAATGTCAGATAAATTTGTATGCAGGGGGAAATACCTGCATGTGTCAGTCAATCCAATGAAGAACGGAGAGCAAAAACTGAATGCTTATTGCCCATGAGAATAATGTATTTTTTTATTTTCTAATATACAAAGCATAACAATAACGTCATTTGAATGTACAAGGCTAACATGCTTATTATCTATACTTATCGCTTCGATGAAAACAATTTTGAATATAGAATGTAAATATGACAATTAATATACAAGGTAAGAAAATAACTATCAACTGTTTCGATTAGATTTAGTGCTGTGATCCACCTTTGACAATCGTACGCTATGCATTTATTTTCAGTAACATCTGCTTCTGTACTACCATCTTGAAAGTTCCAACAGGTCTATCAAATATTTCCGTTGACAAAATACGAATATGTGGTAGCAACAGTTGAGTATGATAACCACTACTTGTTATTGTACCACAGTATATACAATGTAATTTGTTTAGCACCGTATATACAATGTAATGTGTTTAGCACAGTATATACAATGTAATGTGTTTAGCACCGTATATACAATGTAATGTGTTTAGCACAGTATATATAATGTAATGTGTTTAGCACCGTATATACAATGTAATGTGTTTACCACCGTACATACAATGTAATGTGTTTAGCACAGTATATATAATGTAATGTGTTTAGCACCGTATATACAATGTAATGTGTTTACCACCGTATATACAATGTAATGAGTTTAGCACCGTATATACAATGTAATGTGTTTAGCACCGTATATACAATGTAATGTGTTTACCACAGTATACACAATGTAATGTGTTTAGCACCGTATATACAATGTAATGTGTTTAGCACCGTATATACAATGTAATGTGTTTAGCACCGTATATACAATGTAATGTGTTTAGCACCGTATATACAATGTAATGTGTTTAACATTGTATATACAATGTAATGTGTTTAACATAGTATATACAATGTAATGTGTTTAGCACCGTATATACAATGTAATGTGTTTAACATAGTATATACAATGTAATGTGTTTAGCACAGTATATACAATGTAATGTGTTTAGCACCGTATATACAATGTAATGTGTTTAGCACCGTATATACAATATAATGTGTTTAGCACAGTATATACAATGTAATGTGGTTAGCACAGTATATACAATGTAATGTGTTTAGCACCGTATATACAATGTAATGTGTTTAACATAGTATATACAATGTAATGTGTTTAGCACCGTATAAACAATGTAATGTGTTTAGCACCGTATATACAATGTAATGTGTTTAGCACCGTATATACAATGTAAAGTGTGTAACAGTATATACAATGTAATGTGTTTAGCACAGTATATACAATGTAATGTGTTTAGCACCGTATATACGATGTAATGTGTTTAACATAGTATATACAATGTAATGTGTTTAGCACAGTATATACAATGTAATGTGTTTAGCACCGTATATACAATGTAACGTGTTTTGGACAGTATTTATAATGTAAAGTGTGTAACAGTATATACAATGTAATGTGTTTAGCACCGTATATACAATGTAATGTGTTTAGCACAGTATATACAATGTAATGTGTTTAGCACAGTATATACCGTATATACAATGTAACGTGTTTAGCACAGTATATACAATGTAATGTGTTTAGCACAGTATATACTGTTATGTATGATGTTTATATAATATTATTGATATTTTAGGAAATTATAAATGTTTCTTGACTTTAATATTTGCTTTAAAAATGTTTAACTAGTGTCCTTGAATTAGGTTCTTTACTTCAGATTTGAGCTAATGATAGTTTTGATAAACAAAATGTTTTCCCAATTTGAGGTCAATGTTGATTTTGTTTACAGATAAAACTGGAAAATCCTTAGAGTTATGTGTAAAAAGGCATGTCCACACAAGTAAAATTCCATTAAGATGACACATATTCTAGAACATTCTGTCATGTGACCAATCTTTATATCTACCATGTTTAGTGGACAGTTTTTCAGTTTCGACATTACTATCAGTCTTGTAAAGAGCTATTACAGTTGTGGAAAGTCATTCCAAATTCTAAGAGAGGAATTATTTAAATATTCATTGGATTATAACAGTGCTCATAGACTTTTGGATTTTGAATTTTTAATTGATGATTTTGGAATTTATGTGAACTTATTCAGAGATATTTTGAAGTACTTCATTTTGACATCAGCACATTAAAGACTACTAGTACATCAGGACTTTGGAGACCATTGGCACATCATAACATTCAAGGATACCCGTGCATTCGGAACATTCTATATTAGGACTTGTGATTAGAACACTAATTCTTATTGGATTATTTGGATTTTAATACACATTACTGTAAGTGTCTTTTTGATTTTTCATCTTAATTATCTATAAATAAATTGCTTGTTGATTTTTACTTGAGTTGTTGGTTTCACTTTCTTTCTGTTACATTTTTCTAGACCATAGAGTCGTAACAATACAATGTAATGTGTTTAGCATAGTATATACAATGTAATGTGTTTAGCATAGTATATACAATGTAATGTGTTTAGCACCGTATATTAAGCTGTACATTTTAATTCTTTTAGAACATGATGGCATGGAAATCCAAAGAACGTTGCTTCCGAAGAAAATACGAGTAAATCAGCTGAGAGAAGGTGAGACAGGTTATATTGGATCCTGCTATAAACGTTTTACATATTGTTTGGTATATATGTATCGATTTACACAGATTGAGTAACAATACAGGTGGCCATAAAGAGAAATATTTGTTTCTACAGATGCAAACACATGGCTAATTTGACTTCCACGAAAATACTGGTCCAAAAAGTGTTTGGTTTAACCTACAGCGCGCATGTTTGTTTCTCGTCAGTTTGCTCATCCTCACTCTCCTCTAGTGACATCAGATTATCAATATGATTGCTTTGATTATAATTATTTTTTCATTATTATTATTTCTTTTATTATCATCTATTTTTAACTTCTAAGTTACTTCATATGAAAATTTGGTTGGAACGGTTTATCTTTCCCTTTTGTTATTTATGTTTTTTTTTTTTTTTTTTTTTTTTTGCAATTTATATTTTTTTAAAGCTTTCCATTTAATCGGCGCCGTGTGGCCACTATTGTGCTGACGCGCCATTGGATCCTCGTACAAACATATGTACTTTCCACCACCTTCCCTTATAATGTTTGTACTTTTTTATCTTTATTTCTCGTAGTGGCAATCATCCGGAATATAAAGCTAGAAGCGAATAATAATGCACCTATATGAAACACGATCTCCTCGCACACCCGAAACAGCATAAAACATTAGTTACAGCAATGTAGAAGTCAGCCGTATCCATGTAAAATATGAGGATATAATATTCCTCTAAAGTTAGGATACAAATACGATCTTTTTGGTATAATGGCACTTTGTTGAATCTGTTTCAAGGTTGATACCATTCGTATGTAGTTCCCGTTCCCGTATTTAGAATACCCACTATTTATCATGTTGGGCAGTACATGTACTTCTCTGTTCATTTTGCCAAACTTCTTCCATGGGCTCTTCAACAAATATCTTCCGATGCCGCCAGTAACCAAGCCATAACCAAACGTCTTGATATATGTTGGATGATTTATACTTGTACTTTTCTGCCATGGTTGGTATTTCGAAAAATTCAATTTTGAGTATTTATAGAGATAGTTCATCGCTGACACCGCCATTGGGGACTGAAACAGTTTTGGAGAAGTCCTTCGATTTACTGTGAGGGAAAGCCATCGTTCGGTTATCATGGGATGCACATGGGTTTGGTAGACTGACACATCGGGACTACACGATCTTAGTATATTATTGAAATTCAAGTTTTGAACCTTACTTATCACTTGCTGTGGTAAGGGTCTAGTTATTTCATTTATATTCACTCTCTCTGTTTGCGACGGTGGATATGTAGGTCCTATTCTGAGTAAATTATTTATGTTCCTGTTCCAGTTGTCTCCAACAGCATATACAGGGTGCTCGTTGATGTAGAGTATATTTGTGTCTTCAGCATTATTTACTGGCGCCTGGAAGTTGTGAATAGGTTTGTTTTGTAATCTAGAATCCATTCTGGTCGTCATCGTATTTTGCAACACTGTTGGATTGATTGATGCATTCTGCGAATTCCAAATGATAGGATTTGCGACTTTGACTTTTTCAAAACCACTTACAAAATCTTGTATGGCTATTTCTGCTGGTCGAATATTCCCACTTTGAAGAGGCACCTGATTATTCGAAATCCACTTTCGTTTTTCGAGAGATTCCAATTGTAATTCTGTTGATCCTATCGGAAACACGCTTGTTACGAAACTCTGGGCATCGATTCGCAAGTTAGTTACAACAGGCTTAGAGACGTTCACCTCGCTCAAAACTGGCTGAGTTAAGTTTAAATTCGAGGATGGAATAACATTCCTGGAGTTTGTATCTACCTCTGCTATTCCAGCATCAGTTGGGCGTATTTCTCCAATATGGATGATATTTTTGACTCCAGCGACAGGTCCCAGTGCTCTATTATTTGTACCGCTCTGAACCTCAAATGCACTTAGTGTCATTTCAAAAGGATTGGGAGCACCGATTTCTCCCGACTGCGCTCCGAGTTGTGGACCCAGTACCCTATCATCAATGGCATTTCCAACATTGTCTTTAGTTGAATTAACAATAATTTGCTTTGTTTCTATCACTCCAACTCTAGGTGCTATTGTACTGGTACTCGTAGGAGCATTGTATGTTTTCATTGTATGATTTTTAATGCCAGCAATTGTATTATTTACGCTTGAATTTACGATCATCTCCTTTCTTTCTACTACGTCAACGTTTGGTAAAAATGCTCCCGTATTTTTCGAAGCATTCATGATTGCATTCTGCGAATTCCAACTGACAGGATTTGTGGATTTTACTGTTTCGAAACCACTTACAATATCTTGTCTGGCAGTTTCTGCAGGCGGACTGTTCCCAGTTTGGAGAGGTACCTGAATATTCGGAATCCACTTTCTTTCTTCAAGAGTTTTCAATTGCGATTCTGTTGGTCCTATCGGAAACACGTTTGTTAAGAAACTTTGGGCGTCGATTCGCAAGTTATTTACAACAGGCTCAGAGACGTTCACCTCGATCAACACTGGCTGAGTTAAGTTTAAATTCGAGGATGGAATAACATTCCTAGAGTTTCTATGTACCTCTTCTATTTCAGCATCAGTGGGACGTATTTCCTCTATAGGAATGATAGTGTCGTCTCCAGCGACAGGTCCCAGCGCTCCGCTATTTGTACCGCTCTGAACCTCAAATGCACTTAGTGTCACTTCAAAAGAATTTGGAGCATCGATTTCTCCCGACTGCGCTCCGAGTTGAAGACCCAGTGCTCCATGATTACTTGCATTTTCAACATTGTCTTTTGTTGAATTAACAATAATTTGTTTTGTTTCTATCACTCCAACTCTAGGTGCTATTATACTGGTACTCGTAGGAGCATTGTATGCTTTCATTGTATGATTTGTAATGCCAGCAATTGTATTATTTTCGCTTGAATTTACGATCATCTCCTTTCTTTCTACTACGTCAACGTTTGGTAACAATGCTCCCGTATTTTTCGAAGCATTCATGATTGCATTCTGCGATTTCCAACTGAAAGGATTTGTGAATTTTACTTTTTCAAGACCACTTACAATATCGTGTATGGCAGTTTCTGCAGGTGGACTGTTCCCAGGTTGGTGAGGCACCTGATTATTCGGAATCCACTTTCTTGTTTCAAGAGTTTTCAATTGCCATCCTGTTGATCCTATCGGAAACACGTTTGTTAAGAAACTTTGGGCGTCGATTCGCAAGTTATTTACAACAGGCTCAGAGACGTTCACCTCTATCAACACTGGCTGAGTTAAGTTTAAATTCGAGGATGGAATAACATTCCTAGAGTTTGTATCTAACTCTGCTATTCCAGTATCAGTTGGGCGTATTTCTCCAATATGAATGAAATTTTTGTTTCCAGCGACAGGTCCCAGCGCTCCGCTATTTGTACCGCTCTGAACCTCAAATGCACGTAATGTCACTTTAAAAGGATTTGGAACACCGATTTCTCCCGACTGCGCTCTAAGTTGTGGACCCAGTGCTCCGTGATCTCTTGCATATCCAACATTGTCTTTAGTTGAATTAACAATATTTTGTTTTGTTTCTATCACTCCAATTCTAGGTGCTATTGTACTGGTACTCGTGGGAGCACTGTATGTTTTCATTGTATGATTTGTAATGCCAGCAAAAGTATTATGTATACGTGAATTTACGTTCATTTCTTTTCTTTCTACAACCCCAACTTTTGGTAGCAATGCTGCCGTATTTGTCGCAGCACTCATTAATGGGATAGGTTCTTCCCATATGTATTTAAAAGTCTTTAGAAATGGGATAATATCGAAGATTGGCCATCGATTCATTTTCGAAGGAACTTGCATTACTTGTGAATCAGACAATGATTCGATTGGAACAGGAACTCCTATTTTCTCAAGTCCGTTATCACGAGAAAGGGTAGATTTGGTATTGATTGGCTCAGAAGATGGGAGTATGACATTACCTTTAACATCTGCCATGTGGATTTTATGATTGTCATAGACATTTAGTTGCATTTGTGAGGGTAATATGATATTATTAGATGCTACTGTTCCTGAGTCAATGTTGGGTCTAAAAGCCAGCAGGTCTTGGATATCGAAATTGTGTTTATTTCGTATGATCGGCGTACCCTCAGTGACGTCTCTACTTTGTTCAATAGCTATTTTTGTTGGACGAGAGGTCTGAGTTCGAGTGATTGCTCTCTGTGTCTGATTTACCTCCAATAGTAACTCTTCTAGAAACTTATCTTTCACGTGTGATTCTATCACTGGTGTTGAGAAAACAAGAATAACTTGCGAGCTTCTATTTGTGGAATTACCACTGAAAGGGAAAGAACTGATCAAAGAAGGGTTTATTTTTATTTCTACAAATTCTTGTAGGGGTGGGTAATTTGCAAACACCTCCAAGGTACTGGACCAAATATTTGGCTGTGTTGAGTATGATACTGTATTTTCAATTAATGATTGTATTGTTTCTTCCTGCAATAATGGCCTTTCGGTGGTATAGAGCAATGATGGTTGCGTTTCCACGCTGCTTATTTTTGAATTTATGGTGTTTATTATGGTCGGCCCATGATATATAGGCATTGGTGCTGTATTGGTGCGTATCTTATTAAAACTGGAGTAGACAGTTTCTGTGTCCCAAGTAATTGTTGAGATTCTATCTGTAAAAGTTGCAGATGATCTGAGCTGCTCATTTGTCTTGTCTTTGCCGTCTAATATTGGTGTGTCTACCATATATGGTGTTTTATAAGATGTTCTGGAAAATGATATAGATGAATTGGCAATCATGGGTTCTTGTGTTGAATTCCCGCCTTTCAATGGACTTCGTATCAAGTTTGGTCCTAGCGGAGAGGTGAACGTAGTTAAAATCAAAGGTGCCTCCAACATTAATGAAGACATGATCGGAAAAAGTATGTTGCTGCTTCGGATTGGTTCAGTAGTGAGTATTCTGGGTATAAGATGCTCGCGGATGTCAACATGATTTGGAGCAAACCGTACCTCTCCGCTGGCAACAGTGTGCAATGTATCATAATGGGAGAATAAAACTGAGATATCCCGCATATCATCTCTCTGAGTGATTGACGGTATGATATTTAAGAAGCTTGTTTGTGTTAGTAATGACACAGGCGAGACGTCGGGCGTAATTTTGTTAATTAGTATTGTGCTCTGCTGATTTTTATAATCGTTAAGTAAAGCTCTGCTTTGTTTCATAAAAGCGCTTGTAAGATACATAGAAGCATTGTTGGATATGGTGTGTGAAATGTCAGTTTTATTATTGGTTAGAATGTGACTTTGATTTACTGGTCCATATTGAGCATAGGGTGATATTGGTACATCAATACTGGAAGAGGTGGACGTACTGTGATCTGAAAATGAGTCAATAAAAGAAACTATCAATTCTGTGTGAAACATAGAAGTTTGTGTTTTATCATACAGAAGATATTAAAAGAAATAAAAAGCGTCTCGAGGAATACAATCTCTAATATGTAAGGATCTTCAGATAAATGTACACCCTCCTACATAAATGTGTTGTATGTTCTTTTGTCTATCTATCTATCTGTCTGTCTATCTATCTATCTATCTATCTATCTATCTATCTATCTATCTATCTATCTATCTATCTATCTATCGATCTATCTATCAATCTGTCTGTCTGTCTGTCTATCTATCTATCTGTCTGTCTGTCTATCTATCTATCTATATATCTATCTATCTATCAATCTATCTATCTATCTATCTATCTATCTATCTATCTATCTATCTATCTATCTATCTATCATCCTATTGCGCTAATCATGTAATAAAGGAAAAACGAAGGAAGAGTTATGCATACTACTATTAATTTCAGAGTGAATGTAGTTTTATCGGAATTGATACTAAAATACAAGAATTCTGGGAGGATACCCCCCTCCCCATTTAAAGATGAGCAGGGTAGCATATGTCGACATCTACAATTATATCATAGACTACACTTACGAAATGGAAATTTTGCCGTGGATGTTACCTGGCATCGGAAGTATTTCGGTGTCTATCGTTAAGCTCCGAAGGTACACCAAAAAGTTTCGAATGACGAGGCATAGTTTTTTATCGAAGGCGTGCCTGCCGGATTCTACCATGATGATCTCCTTAATTCTTTCTGGATTCTTCGTTGTCTTGGTCTCCTTGAAATCTAATGTTATATGTACACCAATGCCCTCAGGATCATCTGATGATCTATTGAATAATAATAATAATAATAATAATAATAATAATAATAATAATAATAATATTATTATTATTATTAGTAGTAGTAGTAGTAGTCGTATTACACCACATCTAAGGTGTGTAAACAGTCGCTTGAGATCGGAGAAAAATACTAATAAAAATCTGTCTTGGTACCAGTATTACTAACAAGCATTTAACTGAGCAGCGAATTTTGTTGCCACTTTTGTAACATTTTTCTTGTTTATTCATTCATTAATTTTTTTTTATATTTCTCTTGTTTATTTATTCATTAATTTTTTAAACATTTTTCTTGTTTATTCATTCATTAATTTAAAAAAGAAAAATTGCATTACAATACAAGTTACTATGTACAAACTCAGCCTGGCTGATAAATTCACTCCAGGGTTTGGAGACACAAAGCAGAACAGCCACTTTCCCATAAGCTGACCAGTGCGTAAGAAATGTTAAGATACTATACAGTACGTGGCTGACCTGCGTGCTATAATCCATAGGAACAGCAACTAGACTCAGTTTAGAAAAGCTGACCAGGTAAATTCAGATAAATGTGTATACAGGTAGAAATACATGTATTGTCTATATATGAGACAGCGGCTGTTCTGTTATGTGTCTACAAACACTAGAATGAGTTTTATAGCCAGGGTAAATTTGTACAATGTAAGGTAATAAATTTCATCAAATTGTTGAATGAATAAAAAAAAGAAAAATATGTCACCAAAGTGGCAATACATTTCCAGCTCAGTGAGGTGCTTGTTAGTCATGTTGGTTGTCACACTGATTTTAATGAATATTTTTTCTCCAATGTGAACTGACTGTTTACACTTTAGTAGGTTTGACAGGAAAGTATTAGTTAGTAATAGATGAGATTATTACTGATATCATAGCTTCAGCTTTTGGTTACTTTTTTTGTTGATTTATTTAACTAGTATTGTCATTAATGTCATAACCGTTATCTGTCATGTGAAATGAAAGCTTTCGTATCCCTATAGTATTTAGAAAAATCCATTTATGTGGTAAGAAAATCATTTGGTGAAAGAGATGATGATAACAATCTTAAAAAGGTATACAGTATAAAGTTATATATAAGGAGATTGACAGGTGAATAGAATGTAGAGATAATAATTAATAACGCAAATCTCTCTCTCTCTCTCTCTTCCTACCTCCCTCCCTCCCTCCCTCTCTCTCTCTCTCTCTCTCTCTCTCTCTCTCTCTCTCTCTCTCTCTCTCTCTCTCTCTTACCTCAAAGATCTAAGTTTGCATCCGAGATAATAGGGTCCCATTTCGCTCTTTGTGTAGTAGATATCCATCTGAATAGAATTATAAATAGACTCAACATTGCAACTGTTATTACAAGTGTTCTTTCACTATCAGAATTGCAGCTGTTACTTAATTAGTAGGTTTTTGAGTAGAAATATTACAACTGTTAGTGAATATATTGTTTACATATCAACAGTGCAGCTGTTTTAAATGCACAAGACTATCCCTATCAAATCATGAAAAGCTCAAATTTATTGTATACCAAATGTGTTTTAGAATGAGTATAACACGTAAGTCACATACCAAATGTGTTTTATAATGAGTATAACACGTAAGTCACATACCAAATGTGTTTTATAATGAGTATAACACGTAAGTCATATACCAAATGTGTTTTAGAATGAGTATAACACGTAAGTCATATACCAAATGTGTTTTAGAATGAGTATAACACGTAAGTCACATACGTGAGACGGTGTACATTTGGCTGTGGAAAAGTTCACCAATGGATGAAAAGATGGTTATATACATCTAATTTTGTTTGATATAGAAGGAAAACGACATATTTCTACGTTAACTTTAAAATAGTAAAGATGTTTCTTGACAATTATATATATATATATATATATATATATATGTGTGTGTGTGTGTGTGTGTGTGTGTGTGTGCGTGCGTGTGTGTGTGTTAACCTCTGCACAAAGTGGATTTTCGATGGACAGCCAATCTGTTGAAGACACATTGAGCATGTTGTCTGTAAAGTTTCGGTTAGCAATTACCAGTCTGACATTGGCTGTGAGTATATCTGAAATAAATGTAATAGACCTATTTTGAATGCCAATATCACAAATATATATAGATGAATAAAAAGATCGACGGACGTTAAGGCGAACAAACATACAGCAAGCTTCTATTTAGCTAGATTGATAGACTAATCAATCAATCAATGAATCAATCAATCAATCAATTAATCAATAAATCAATGGATCAATCAATCGATTTGCATAGCAAAGGTAGAATATAAAGACTCACCTCAGTGCTACATTGTTCACCCGGCCTTTTAATTCACTGATTAAAAATTATGAACTGCTCATCTCGAAACATAATTACAAAGAATTCCAGAAAACATTGAAATTTTATGAGTGCAGTATCTACGTTGGTCTATATAATCACATTAAGTTATAAAAAACAATGTGAAAGAATCTAGAGCCGTTACTAAGACGCAGATAATACTTGTACCATGGTGACAATGTGAACACCTTCCCAGATAATACTTGTACCATGGTGACAATGTGAACACCTTCCCAGATAATACTTGTACCATGGTGACAATGTGAACACCTTCCCAGATAATACTTGTACCATCGTGACCATGTGAACATCTTTTCCGATAATTCTTCCACGTTACTGAGACGCAGATAATACTTGTACCATGGTGACAATGTGAACACCTTCCCCGATAACTCTTCCACGTTACTAAGACGCAGATAATACTTGTACCATGGTGACAATGTGAACACCTTCCCCGATAATTCTTCCACGTTACTAAGACGCAGATATTACTTGTACCATCGTGACAATGTGAACACCTTACCAGATAATTCTTCCACGTTACTAAGACGCAGATAATACTTGTACCATCGTGACAATGTGAACACCTTCCCTGATAATTCTTCCACGTTAGTACAAGAAGGAAAATGGCAGGAAAAGAGGTTTCGCCGGCAATGTTATCATAGCCCTTTGGACAAGAAATTTCATTCACGGTAAGCAATAGTGGCGAAAAAAACTGAGGTTCTAAACTCAAGATAGCACGGTATTTATAATTATAACAATATTCTTGGGTCATATGGAGACATCAAAGACAAATAAAAGTAAAGAATAGTCAAAAAGTTGTTAAAGATTCATACTAGTTTGAACAAAAGAATAATTTTGCATATGAATTTCAGTAGCAAAGTTGTAATATACTTGTCGTCAACGGTCGCTTATCTAATAAAATAAGCTGATCTATAGCAACTAAACTTACCGCAAAGTTATATATAACATTAATCTGTTGTACCTAACCGTTATATATAAATGATGACAGCACCTGTAGATATTTCCACGAAATGCAGAAATGTTTGCGTTTGCTGAGTTGTTGCAGAAAAAGTACTTGTAAAGATCTTCACAAAATGTTGGGAACTTAGATAAAAATTTATGATTTGCTTTTCTTAATATATTATGCTGCGTCCCGTCGTATAAAATCTCCCAACATATTTCTGTTTCTGTATAGAATCCATTGTAGGATGTTTGACTATTTTATTTATATATATATATATATATATATATATATATATATATATATATATATATATATATATATATATATATATATATATATATATATATATATATATTTCTGTTTCTGTATAGAATCCATTGTAGGATGTTTGACTATGATATATATATATATATATATATATATATATATATATATATATATATATATATATATATATATATATATATATATAATGTATATATATACATATATATACACACATATATATATATATATATATATATATATATATATATATATATATATATATATATACAAGAAACAAAATACTGTTTAGCTATGAAGACAGTATGTTAATGAATTATATCTGTTACCTTCTGTCCTAAGAAGATTATACATATTATATAATCAATTAATATTGTGTTACACGTGATTCAACGGGACTACCTAACTTGTAATTACACCTTGTCCGAAACGGCAGAATCTGCGATCATACATGTCATTGATATAGGAAATTCATTTAACATTATGCTGTACTCATTGTAATTCAAATAGGCACAGTTCCAGTATAAAAACATGTATCTACCAATCTGTGCCAGCAAGTAATACAAAAAGCAATCTTAACGGTAATTTCAAGAAAGAATACTCTTGTACAATGAAAATGGCTTCTAGCACTCTTTCACAATGCCATGATAAGGGGTAGAAAACAGTCGGCTTATATCTCTGTGTGAACATAAAACGGCAATTAAGTACATAGCTAAAACTTGTTACCACGTGCATACCATGACGGGTTCGCTTCTACGCAATAATTACGATGAGATAAATATGTTCATTTATAGGAAGTGAGATCAAAATTTATCTCGCGTGCCGGACTTAATTATTCCACGTTGAAAGGGTCACATTCTAATAAATTGATTTGTTCGTGCTGCCAACCATACATCGCCTTTTGAATGAAACAGTTATGTTTCCAATTTCCACAGTTATCGACAAATCTGACGTATAGATGAAAATATTCACATTGTCTTTGTAGTCAGCACTGAGAGTAAAATACTTTTATATCCTCATGCATGCACCACATACCTGCTGAATGCGGGAAGAAAAGGACCAGACTAGCGATAATTGATAAAGCTGCCAAAGACGATATGGCCACGAAAATC
Source organism: Margaritifera margaritifera (assembly GCA_029931535.1). Taxonomy (NCBI): domain Eukaryota; kingdom Metazoa; phylum Mollusca; class Bivalvia; order Unionida; family Margaritiferidae; genus Margaritifera; species Margaritifera margaritifera. The sequence continues at coordinate 1,636,120 of JAQPZY010001259.1, forward strand.
AGTGCCAGTGTGTTTCGACGGGTACATTTGTTGTGAACTATGGAAATAACTGACATTGTGTTGGTGTTAAACATCGATATCTGATCCTGTCCGCAAATGTCTGTGTATCTGGGCAGCGACGAACAGTCGATGTTGTGTCCACACGACTTGAAAAGTCCAAGTTCAGATTAAATCAGAGATGGGGAAGTGGAGGTCTCTGGCGGTGTCCACAAATTACAGGAAACTGCGTGAAAGCGGAGAACTGGTTGAAAATGGAGAAAAAAGATATGTTTACTATAACAAAGTGCAACCTATTCACCGAATCATACATATATGCATACACAATTCCCACCTTACTCTCGGTTAACAAAAAATGCTGATATAACTTGAGATAATAAACCTTATCATATCTGCAAGCTATCAGAGTAAAGCTGTGCATGTCTCTTTCATGTATAAATGTATACAACCACTAAGACATAAGAAATTCGAGCAAAGGTTCATATGAAATGGATGGCAATCATTTAATACACTGACAATAAGACATCTAACATACTTGCAGGGATGGTAATAATTAGTCTCTTGATAGTATTTGGCTCTTAGACATATTGACATATGACGGACGATCAATCTGTGTGGGGGCGTAAGTGCAATGTCCCGAGGATCATAAGTCCACTCGTATGTCTAGCGCCGTCATCCTAAATATTTTAGTCCACACAAACCTCGTGGCATTCGTTTTTTGATGCATCACATAATTTAATTTAATTACGGAGTAATCAAACGTTTTGTAGAGTGACACAGCTAAAGATCATCAGTGAAATTTTATTTGTAATTGAAAATTAAATAAAAGTAATTCTTTGTATGGCTAGTCATATACGGCATTATATTGATTTTTTTAATGGGCTTAATACTAATTATTTATTTTCCTGATTTTCGTTTCTAATTTATTCTTTCTTAATAATCTTGTGTATACAGAGAAGCACTTTTAATGACCATAAATCCTAGCAAATGACTATAACGAAAGGACAAAATTAGTAACGTCAAGTACATATTTTTAAGGCATATTGTTTCACACAAACCAAACAAGAAAAATCAGGGTAGAAAACAATGCGCATGACCAAAAATTTTGTAAGCAGAGCCATTTTTGAAAACCATTTACGCTTTGCTTAAACTTGAGATCAACTTTTTTCATTTGCTCTTGATATAAATTTCAGTATAAAACTTCATGCAAGTAATAAATAAATATATATATATATATATATATATATATATATATATATATATATATATATATATATATATATATTTATTTGTCGAGATTATGACCGACAGAGCCTATATGAACACATAGGTTGTGTCAGATTGAGAAAAAATACATATATAATATCTGAATATTGAAATAATTCCGTCTATTTGACATTTATTATTTTTTATATTGGTTGTAAAATATTTCAAATTTATTTTGAAAAAGCTACAAAACACATATGATTCAAAGATAAAACTGACTGAAATTTAAAATTATCGTCACGGCATTGTCACACTTCATGAAATGGCTATTGCATTTTACGTACATATTGTTTTTCTGCCACAGAATAGTCGGGGGCTTTTTGCATTCACGACATAGATGTATTGATTTCACTTGTTTCTACATAAGATTCTCTGTTCATGGGATATATATATATATATATATATATATATATATATATATATATATATATATATATATATATATATATATATATATATATATATATATATATATATATATACCCGTTGATCAGTTGTTTACGTTTAGAGTTAATTATTTATATAGCTCTGTATGCTGGTTTATTCCATCACCACTGTGATAAATATGCCACATGTTATTGCAATTGACGCAGTACAAGCAAATCCTTGAACCTTTGAGACATAAAATCATAATATCTTGTTGCAAAGCACGAATTGACAGGGAGACGCTACAATGAAAAATACTGGCAATGTGTGGTATGACTAATCACCGGTTTATTGCAATGTTGCACTTGCCTGACCGTTATCTTCGTCACCTATATGTGACAATCATAAGTATTCCGCTGGTAAAAATGTGAATGGAAAGCTACCTTTCGCTGAAGATTGAATATATGATTTTTATTTATCAAAAACAACAACATCAATAGCAACGACTATAATAATAATAATAATAATAATAATAATAATAAGTAGTAGTAGTATGTGTTTGTAAAATACGTATCCTCATACTTCCCTGTTTTGGCCTCCACCCCGAAGTTTGGGCCTCTTGTGTAGGTCACTCGGTGTAAGGATTGTCACAGGGAAAATCTCAGTTTGATATGCGTATTTGTGTTTTCATCCCCACATATCATATATATGGTTATAGTGTGTGAATCTCACTAGTTCCCAAGATATTACCCAGGGGCAAAGTCCCTTGTAGGTAAGGACGGAACCTAGGGTCAATACTGGTTGCACGTATACCTTTGTCGTTGCATGCCCAGTAAGTGTATATATAGTTATGGTGTGGGGACATGAATAGAACTAGATCATTGGAGGCAGGGGCTGATAGCAAGACCTGGGTCAGTTGCATGAACACATTTGTCTTTCCATGCCATGTAAGTGTATATGTGCTTACAAGGTAGGGATCTCAAGAGCATCTAAGTTATGACATGGGGTTAAGTACCTTGGCGGTAGGAGTGGATCTATAGACCAACGTCAGTTGCATGTATAAACATGTCTTTGCATGCCCAGTAGGTGTATATGTGGTATAAACATGTCTTTGCATGCCCAGTAGGTGTATATGTGGTATAAACATGTCTTTGCATGCCCAGTATGTGTATATGTGGTATAAACATGTCTTTGCATGCCCAGTAGGTGTATATGTGGTATAAACATGTCTTTGCATGCCCAGTAGGTGTATATGTGGTATAAACATGTCTTTGCATGCCCAGTAGGTGTATATGTGGTATAAACATGTCTTTGCATGCCCAGTAGGTGTATATGTGGTAAAAACATGTCTTTGCATGCCCAGTAGGTGTATATGTGGTATAAACATGACTTTGCATGCCCAGTAGGTGTATATGTGGTATAAACATGTCTTTGCATGCCCAGTAGGTGAATATGTGGTCATAGAGTATGGATCTCAATAGTATGTATGTTATGAATCAAAAGCCAAGTTTCTAGGATCTAAGGAAATGTCCCGGATATTACCCTCCGGTCCCAGTGTGATATGTAATGACACTTAAGTAATTGCTTACATATGCAAATTTTCAGGAATGGGAAACAAAAAATTTACTTATTTATTTATCTCGCCCATAGAGGTAGGGATATGGAGGATATCCCTACCTCCAGGGGCGAGATAAAAGTTCCAAAATTGCTGGTACGATCTACACCATAGGGCAACCATTTTCCCAAAATTCATGTTTCTAAATTTGTGTGAGGAGTTCAAGAGTGTTGGAGGAATATGTCCTAAGGTGAGGTTGAGGAATGGGAGGTCATCTGTGGCGCTCTGTGACGACACTCTGTTGGGATATCTCTCTCAATCTCGGAAGGAGAGTAGGATGCACTCTGGGTAGACTATATAGTATAAAGAGTTATGTATCTGTAGTGCCGTTATAGACAGTGTGTCTAAGACTTAGACATCTAATCTAGTCTTATCACGATGGTCTACGAGGGTGATATCTTCGGGCAACACACGATGTTGAGTGATGTGAGTAGGCGCTTACTATCTAGTCACATATGTCTCTCTAGAAACATAGCACAGTTCTCATACGACGCGTGTTGTTGAAAAGTAAGGACACACACTACTAACTACTACACACACAACCACCAACCCTAAATCACACACACACGACAACACACACAATATCTACATCTTCATATCTGAGCACTGATATAGTACAGTCAGGGGTGTCACTACGTCTCTCCATTGTGACTTGTTAAACCATCTACAGCTCGCATCCTATGCTACTATGCCACCGCTTACCACAGCAGTCACCATCATCAGTAGTAACACATACTAACATCACACACTTACCACAGTTTATATATCTATCGCACGCATATCCAAAAGATACACCTTCACAGGATCCAATCTTTCTATCGTAATCTTACAACCCACATGCGCGCGAGACTCTCACGTGCTCTCCAACAAAACAGCACACAACAAGTAGCGAGAGCGCACTACTATATCTCATGCAACCGTCTCGACATTGGCTTTATCTCCATTCTTCAATTCCGCTCCGAGATCCACCATAGCTATCACTCCAATTCATGATCTGCCAACGCCACTCATGGGCGTATAATATTATATAATATAAATTACTAGGCTTTATATATTATATAATTATATATATTTATATATATTTTTAGGAGATATTCTATCAATATGCGAGAGTTAGCAGAGCGACGTATCTCTTTAAATACAGATTTTTATATTAGACACACATCTTTGAGTCACAATCATTACAACAGAGTGTATATGAGTCACAATAAAATAACGCGAAGTCTAGTATGGACTAGAAATTTTGGAAGCACAAGAGATGCTTCATGGCTTCCAGGTTCAAATGAGAGGACTACTACCAGCTGCGAGTCCGGTAATACACTTAGCTATTTACATCACTAATAATTATAGTTTCTCAGATGAGAAATATACACCGAACTTAGAGAATCATAGGTAGTCTAGACCACTGATTCATGCCGAAGTCTACTACTCTTGAGTCTCTCAAGTTATGCCTATAATAACACTCCGAGAGCGACTATTCAGTCGTGGAACACTCAGTATAACATACTCGACTTACATTCATCTCTGATCCGACTACTAAAATATCGAGTCAACATCGCCAATGCTCAGTGAAATCTCTACACAGCCGAGTTCTACTGCTGACGCAGAGAGATAATATTTAGCCCCATAGTTTCGAGTCCTGATATGTTTTGGAAGATTTGAGTTTTCATCGGGGCAATGCTAATTCTCAGATACGTGAAGCATACAATTCTGGGGTTATCTGAAAATGATGGAAAATCATCCCTACATTCTAGGCCCTCCCCCCCCCCCCCACACACACACACACACACTTCCCCCCTTACCAGGCCATGATCAAAATTGCAAGTGTTGGCCCAATCTTCATCTATAGAACTATTATTATCTTAAGTTTCATGTGTCTAGCTCTAACAGTATAGGAGTTTTCGAACATTGCACTTTTGCCTAAACAAATTCTTTCTTCTTAGTTAATTATCCATTTTTTTATTCTTTCTTGTCACTACTACGCTTTGAGGACAATATAAGGAATAATCGGGTTCAATTTTAAGAAACTTTATTTTTAAAAAATACTTTAATTATCTTTTTATTTTACAATCTAAAGAGTGCAAAGATTTTCGTAATATAAACATACGATATTGGAAATTTAAAGAACACAAATCATATGGCGAATAACAGTCCTTTCAAGTGCATTGGACCTAGCAAGGGATCGCGTGTGTCAGGGATTGATTAAGATAAATGCAAAAGCCTAACAGTTCAAAACTAGTTTTTGACTAGCCTTACCGCTTTCAATTCTCATTGCGTCTTTGTCGAAGGCAATTACAAAACAGACAAGCAAGACAGACAATAAACACAGAAAAAAGAGCTGAGTTTACAAAAGTTTATATGACTATGTCTAATAGAAGTATTGTTAGAAAATTTTAGATGTCACGTTTAACTGGTTTGAACGCAGTATCATCAGAGTACAATGTGTTACATGCTTTTCGGTACTTGCTCTCTATATCCCAACTATCATGGGGTTACACATATAACAATAGTAACTCTAAATTAAAAGTACTTTGGAATGGTAAACTGTAAAAATCATATCAGGTAAACAAGATGGTTACTTATTTCAAAAATATTTGTCATTAAATATATACATATATAAATGTATATACGCTAAGAAATATAAATGTTCATATACTCTATAATAAATATAAATGTCCATATACTCTATAATAAATATAAATGTTCATATACTCTATAATAAATATAAATGTTCATATACTCTAATAAATATAAATGTTCATATACCCTGATAAATATAAGTGTTCGTATATTAGAACCACACAAAAAATGTGTGCGATTCCTATGAATTATTTACGAACATTTCAATGTTTGAATTTTACACATGAGCTAAATATCTTCCATAAATACAGATAATTAAAATATAAGATTCAAGAAGAGCGTGTTTAAAAATGATTTAAAAATAAATTATATGTATATTAGACTTACGTTTATTTAATTATTTTCGTTATTGTAAATAAAATCTAAGAAACATATTGATGTAAAGGTGTAAATGTAAACAAGGTACCAAAACTCAAGGAATATAAAAACACATTTTATACACTTTTATATTTGTGGAGAATAATTTTTACGCGGAAGATCACAAAGTTAAAATCAATCCAGAACATACAAGGCGGTCTACACATAAAGAAAGCAATTTAAAAAAAGGGCGCAATTCGGATAAATATCAGACTCATTCTAAGTAAACAGCTTAAACATCGACAGTGTGTAAATCCCCCTGACATGAAACAGTACCAGACATGAAGTTTCTGGAAACAATTTAAATATAACATGATTTAACAAGAACCATACTTGGAAGACATTGAAAAATTACCTTTGTTTCTTCTTCTTTTATTCTCATATATGCTGCTGAACGTTCTTTGCTGCCATGCATACATTCAACATTTCTCAGGAATATAAAAACGATTCTGATTTTTCCTTACGTGCTTTCTTTGTGGCTCGGTACTTATTATTATCATTATTTTTGTGTCTTATATATATCCTGTGGCTATTTGTCCGTGACAACCGAAGAACTAGTTACCAATCCTTGATGATAGATTCCCGACAATGTCCACTGTAGTTAACGATCATCGAATGGCCACTTTGTCACAAATCGTTTATTAGTTCGCCCATTAACAATCAAGCAAGAGCACATTGGGGACATATGCAATGTACGTGTCTCGTGCTGGTTTTTGTTGTGGTATTTTGTTCTTTTTTTTTTTGTTGCGTGGTATACCTAGCTTTCTTGGCCCCTGACGATGTTGTTTTAAATTTTCTGTCTTCATTTCCTTTACCAGTAACGTACAAGTTATATACTCATGGGACATGTATGTGTCTTTTACTGTTGTTGTTGTTTGTGGGTTTTGTTGTTGTTGTTGTTGTGTTTGTTTGATTTTTTGTTTTTTGTTGTTTTTTTTGTTTTTTTTTTTTTTTTTTGGGGGGGGGGGTAAAATGATCACAGCACAACACAGCTAGCTATTGTTCGTTTCCTTTAAATGAAAAATTTATACATCCAGTGGTATATCAGTGATACAGAATACATACTATATATATATATATATATATATATATATATATATATATATATATATATCCACACACGCACACAAATTGTAGTTTAACCTTTCCAACTAGACAAGCTCTTCGTGAGCACAAACGTTATGGTGGAGGAGGACCGGATTATTTACATTAAGGTACAAAGAAAACTCCTCTACAAAATGAAAAATAAAAAAGAGAAAATAGGACAAAATATACGAAAAAAGGCATCTACATCACTAATCGATATAGGTTAGCAAAGAACAAAAGGTTCTTTCATGAAATAGAAAGGACAAAGGTAAACACAAATTCAAGTGTGTGTGTGTGTGTGTGATAAAAAAGAGAAAAAGCGTTGCATCGGTCCACGCTTTGAAACAAAGGTTGATACAAGACGGCACCCCACTTGGTATAGTGCGGATTTCTCACTACCGACAGTTGCATTCCTGACAAAAACATTATATTTGATATTGGATAGAGATGTACGTATCTTTTATAATACGACTGCTGCGGCAAATACTAAAAATAAACTTTCACATAATAGCAATGAGGATTTATAATACGACTGCTGTGGCAATTACTAAAAATAAACTTTCACATAATAGCAATGAGGATTAAGAGCGCGTGTAGTAATAATACTACTAATTCTAATAAAAAATATAGTTGTATGTCACGAAATATTATGACGTGGGAATAATAAATAACGAAATAATAATAAAAGGCTTGAAGCAGATCACGAAATATTCTGATGTAGGATCGAATTATTACAAAAAGAGTCTAAAGTGTCTCTTTGTGAGAGGGAACTTCAATGGCCAGACTAGATTTTGTCATTACTGTCGAACTCCTCGTGTATTTTTAGCTGCAGAATCAGTATTTTTCCTGTCGTATGCGTTCTGAATCGGTCCACCTCAGAGTGAAGTTTTGGCATCAACTCAAGGGACATAACCTGAATATCAAGCTGAGTTTCGAAATCTCATCTCAGTTTTTCATTAATGTTAAAGCGTATTCTTGTGTTTGAACTCAGGAGCGTTTTTTTTTTTTTTTTTTTTTTTTTTTTATTCAGGCATACATTGCAGAGTTGGCATCATCTGTCTTTGCATTTGTGTGTGCCTGACTCCGTGATTCCATTTGAAGTGACTTTAGCCCGTTCTAAATGATCTTCAAGATTCTTAGGTCTGCGGTATCCTGAGTTCAAACACAAGAATACGCTTTAACATTAATGAAAAACTGGGATGCTATTTCAAAATGTCATTTATTTACTGACTAGTAGAGACTGTGCTACTCAGTATATTGGGGAACTGTAGCGCCTGTAATTTTGAATCCCTTGTTTGTACAACAATGTATTGAGTATCGATATCTTTGCTATGATTAATTTTGACTAGAAATATTTAAATATATGTTTAACTATTTTACATGTGTATGTGTATTTAGCATTTAAAATTTAGAGTTGATCATAAATTTTAATGTGTGATCTACGGCCATTGTAAGTAATAATGATTACTTTTACTGGTTATTTTTATCAATAACTGTGAGATACTTATTTTGCAATTACTGGCAAGTGCAGAGTGAACAGAATAGAATCATATATATTGCACTGATATGTGTGAATACCCATGCCCTTTGATATATTTAAGGTAGCGCTCAAAGTGTCATTTTGGATTCCCATTCAAAACGAATTTGTGTTTCATTAAATCGTTCCTGTCATTGCTCTTTACATCTTTAAACATACATTCAGACAACTGTCTGACATGCAGAGACAGAGATTTTGAATTCATTTTCTGCAGTCCTTGGATCCAGCAAATACACACACATCATAAAATGTGAAATAATGCATTGTAAATGAATATTCTAACATGTAAATTACCAAGCACGCAAAGATGGAACACGAGTCCAGTATGAAACGGTGCATGAAAAGCAAACAACACACATCAGCTCTGAAATAACACAGCATGCGACTGATGCTGCAATAGCGACAGTACCTAAACACACACACAAATTCTCTCTCTCTCTCTCTCTCTCTCTCTCTCTCTCTCTCTCTCTCTCTCTCTCTCTCTCTCTCTCTCTCTCCCGGTTAGAGATTTATAATTCCTTTCGACCAGGAATGTGTACTTATTAACTTTGACATACGTGTGATTATCCCTGTTTTAAAGGCTTCTAAGGGTGGTAATCCTCTGATGTCTCTCCAGTGGATATATATCCATAATTTTACCTATACGTCATCATTGGCAGTCAACCAGTCAGACCCGCTATTTGGCTCAGTATTTATCCCTTTAGGCCTTGGACTTTGATGGTGAATATGATTCTTCTAGACAGCTAATTCTTTTGGACTAAACATGGATTGCGTACCCCCTTTCCAACATCAACTCTGACTCCAATGAATCAAAATACACGCTCACTGTTGTTTAGCGCCCATCTAAATGTCTGGGTGAAAGTATGTTGGTATAAGATTGTTAGGAGAAATACAGCCCAGATAAGTGCAGAGCCATACAGAAGAAACATAATTTGCGAAATACAAAACGTTAGTTGTAGAGTCAATCTAAATGAAAAATACGACAACTTGGCCACATATGTAAACGGTGATTACTTTTAACAGCCACCATAAGAGATTGGACGCTAAATTGTTGTTGTACGGAAGATTTCAAATGAATATAATTCCAATTGTTATGAATTGACTGTGTTTTCTGCCATGTGATTGGATATAAACGGTCACGTGATATTGATCATGACATGATTACACTTTGGCGAATTATAAGGACTACTTTCGGTTCCCCATCGGTTTTCAATCTACTTTCGGTCAAGCGTTGTCTGCATCAACTCCGCGCAACAACGACTTCCACCACCGTGACCTCAGATCAAAATCTGCAGCCCCATATAAGATCTCCGATTATAAATTAAAACACTGTAATCGCAGTCATTCCTGCACTCTAACGCTCACCTCTGTAGCCAACCACAACGTATGGCGGGCTGTACGAACAACTCTCCTTTCATAAATTCCTGAATGTGTACATCGACATTGTGTTTGCATAATCAATCAGCTGTTTTTCAGGATCATTGTTATATAACGTAAGAGCAGCGGATCTCATTAAACATGGACACGATTTTTTAATGACCGAAAGACGTAGAAAGCAAGAACAATGAATGTTAAACATGCAATGTGTATTTGCTCAATAAAAATCATGGTGAGTCTTGTGTTGTGTTGTGATTCTGTACGGGTCAGGTCATCTTCTCTGACAATGGGTTGTTGATACATTTAGTTCCATGTCGACGATGAACTAAATGGATCAACGACCCTTGGCTAGCGAAGATGGGGCTAGGTATTCTGGCGCCTTATGAAGAAGCTAATGTACGAAAACGAGGTGCTGCCTATAATCAAATGTTTTGTTTAAGGAATCCGCTGACTCGGTGACAGAAACGAGGATTTGCCAACCCGATAATATTTCACATCATACCGAAACATGATTTCCTCATGCTGGAAAAAAAGTATAATGTACTGATGGCTGCCGTATCACATTGATAGTATGTATTATGACAGGAAAGATAATGTAGCCAAAGCTAAACTGCACTCACCAGTCCCTGAATGGAAGATTGCGTATACCGACTTCAAATATTATATAAATCGGCACGTTCTGTATACTTGGCAAAATATGTGGAATGAAAACTTCACAACAAGCTTTGGAACATTATATCCCTCATTGGCAAGTGGCATCCCTGATATAGAACAAATCGCAGAGATGGTGAGGTATTGTGCCAATCGCGTATCGAACATGCATACCTGACTCACGCAAACCTCCTGAAGGATGAACCTAGACCAGAGTGCATACCCAGCCAGTGTCTACTAACAGTGGAAGATTCTTGTCGAGGTTTTCGACTTCCACCCTGTGACACAGAAATATTTGGTTTCTTTTTTAATGTGAAAATAATTAAGGGACTTTATGATGATGCACCACCAGAGAAAATGTTGGATCTTTGGAGGGAATGTGGTTTATATAACAAATACCTAATAGGATTTTATATTTTTCTTTAACTAATTTTATCTTTTATTGCATATACATTTTAAAGAATTTTAATATCTTTACCTTTATATTTTATCTTGTGCTGCTTCACGTTTTTTGGAAGAGCTTATCGTTTTGCAATTCTTTATTTTTTAAAAATGTACAGTTTTATCTGTTATCTTTTAACTTATAGTACTTCATGTTTACGTTTAGAGTTTTTCTTCCTAAAGGTTTCTTGTGCAATTCTTTATATTTACATTTTTAGAACTTTACTTTTAATCGGCAGCATATAAGAATTATTTTGCTGACGTACCGTTAAACCCTGATGCACGCGTTGTTCTAAATGGAATTATTTGAATTTAATCCATGTAAATCCGCACAAAAGCATGCATGGTACTTTAAATTGAAAGATTACATGAAAATGTGACCCTCATAACATTTTTCTCCCTTGATGTCAGATGTATGTATATATGTATGTATGTATGCATATTGTTTAACGGTACATCAGCGCAATCTTTGCTACCGTACTGTACCGTTTTATACCGTTTAAACATTGTTTCAGAGTGTCTCGCCAAGTATACTTCTTGAAACAATAGTTCAAATCGTTTCTACGTTAGCGGGTATGTGTATCTTTTCGTACCATATCGTACCGCTTTGTACTGTTTCGTACCGCTCCAAACGGTCTTCCTACTTGTACCGTCTCGTCTTCGCGCCCTTTCCAACATAAAATCTTCATACGGTTTCCAGTCTTGTAAAAGAGACTATAAGTACTGTATAATAAAGCCACTAAATGTAAATCATCCATTAGAAACCGGTGGCTGCAATACAGTTTTGACTGATTTATCAGCTCTCTCATTACCCTTAATATCACTGCGCCTAGGTAGCCAATAGTACAAAATACCATTCCCAGATTTTGTAAGCAAGTCATATTTCTGTAAAACAAGGGATATTAATGGGTTCTTTTTTTATTTAAGATATTGCAAGGCTTTCAGTGTGGAAAAGGAATGCGGGAAAATAATGAAATTTGTTTTTGGAGAGGTTTCAATCATTCAGAATGTCTAGTTTCTGCGGTTAAAATGTAGGCTGGTTTCGTTAACATGGTCAAAATGGTGATGTAGGGTGCTGCGACAGCAACTGCAACTTGTCTCCATCGTTTGAACTGACTGTATACAGGGACGTATTTTTGGGGTAGGGAAGGGGGTTAATAAATGTGCTAATAGGGTAATTAAGAATTGTGAAGTAGTGGCAATATTGATATTTGCAGCTTCTGGATGAGGGAATTTTCAGGAAAAAATATGCATCACAAAAAGGAATATGTTTAATTACACGTTTTACGGCCGGAATTTTGACCTGCAACGACGTCCAGTAAATTTGTCTTCATATAAAAGATGTAATACGTTTTGTTATAACTTTAGCAATGAGATATTGAAATGTATCATTGGGCGAAAATTGTTATCACCACAGTGGATATTATGGATACTACCACGCTGTAACTTTTCTACAGTATCCCACTCAAACAATGTTCAGTGTATCAATCCATGCAGGAAATGTGTTATCGAAAATAAAAATCTTTTAATTTTTGTATGAAAACAGTCATTAATTTGACAAAATACACAATTTGAAGCATTATATGTAGGAGCTAAATTTATAAAAATCACTGTCCTAAAATTATTTTATAATTTCGGAATTTCTTTTTGTCGATGTAGTAATGCAGCCGTTCATCGCATTTACACAAAATATAGAGAAAAAAATCCATGCAAATCAATAGTTTTTGCCTTAACAAATATATAATAAAAAGAAATTCTACATATTTTTGAGTAGATATAAGGAAATGTTTCACTCGTGAAGTGGAAACATTTTGTATTGTCACTCGTTGCTTTACTACTAGTGACAATACAATGTTTCTATTTCACCTGGGAAATATTTCCTTATATCTACTCAAGAAACGTAGATATCCTCTATATTTTAGCAATTTACATACCATTTTAATTTAATTGCTACGAAATGAAACCTTCTTCAACTAGTGAACGTTTGATTCAAGAATGTTTGATGCAACGAAGTCGTGTTAATATGTCGCCATGTGATTGATGTAATACATTAATCAATGTCTCAAAATGAATAAGTAAATAAATGTACAATTCAAGGATGTTTTTTTTTAAAACCATATTACACCAACCACATTGCCACACTATATCCGTGACGTGTGGCATGCGACAGGAGCTAATTATTGGAAAACATTGTGTTTATGTTCCATGGTCAAAACATTTTTATAGCTAATAAGTGTAAACGATCTGAAGATAAATAATAATAATTGTTATTATTATAAATTATTATTATTATTATTATTATTATTATTATTATTACATTGGATGATTTCGCCTGGTTCTTCTCTCGAGACCAGGCCCGCTTTTCAAGGTCTTAGATCTAAAGGACTTTCTGTAGTATTTTGACTGTCCATAGTAATACCATTTTCCACTCACACGTAACTTGCTGCTTTCATTAATCAGGTGACAGTCTCATCTTTAATACTGTACATTCTCAATAATAGTAAGATGGTTTGATTTTGTACACCTGCCTTTCAACTTGTTGATTACAAGTTCATTGTCCTGAGCTACCATCATAAATACCTCTTTCCTATATTCTACCAACTGAAGCAATCTCCAGGCTGTTGTTATATGTCTCTCATAAACTGTCTGTGCTTTGCCTTTCCGTCAATTTTTTATGTTCTTGCTTTCTGCTTCTTCTGATGGTAATCATTGTTCCTTCGTCATGTTGCGAATGACTTCTTCCTGACTAAAGCAAAACATGTGTTATGTTTTTCTCTGCTGTGCACTTGCTTTCTGGACTTACCTTTATGACCTCAACAGGCCCTCTTTTTTATTCTCACCATCACAATCACCAGCATCATGGGCGTCATCATCGTCGTTCTCATCCTTTTCTTCTTCTTATTTTATTTGTTCAATTATTTATGTCAGAGAAGATGAAAATTTAGATGTGAACAACGTGTCGATTTAATGACATAATTCCAATTACCAGTATATCAATTATTTAGAAGTACCTCAAAGAAGAAGGTGTAGATGAAAACGAGAAAGGAGGATATGGACAGAACAACAACAACGAAACATAACTGTTTGACTCATGAAAGAACTTCAAAGTATTTCGTTACTGGGAGAAACCGATATTTATTTTGACTTTGATAGCATTGTCAACAGCTCGTAAATCATATTATGTCAATCATAAAAGGGATAAAAGCCACTAGAAATGAAAATAAAGTTGAATGACATCGGATAAGCAATCTATCACACTACAAATATTATTATTAAATACACTACCATTTTGTAAGTATATGGGTTATTCTGGAAAAAAAAAATAATTAAATGCTGTAATCCTAAGTCATGTGATATTTTTTTCCCTAAATGTGCTCAGATTGATATTTGCTCCTTATTTATCAGCACTCTGCCAAGAAATATCATCTTCCAAGTGGTAAATTTAATATTTTTTTCGTGTTGAATCTAATTTGTATGACTTACCTTTTAAATGATTAATTTTAGCGAAATTTAGACATAATTTCTACATGATAGCTATGCATCCAAAATATAAATATTTTCATGCAATACATTCAGGTCTTACGTGTTCTATCTTGCATCTTGTTGGGGGTTATAAGACATAGTCCCCAAACAGAACTGTATGAAGGGTCCCCAAAGTGAACAGTATGAAGAGTCCCCAAAGAGAAGAGTATGAAGAGTCCCCAAAGAGAACAGCATACAGAGTATTAAATCATTGTTTAACACCAACAACAAAAAATTACTGATATAACATCATGAAGAATTGGGCCTTTCTATGAATATTCGACTCAAGCAAACTTACGATTCTTAAAAAAAGGTACACGTAGCCGTCAAATATACTCTCACATGTTTGCGCCAGTGATTTACTTTAAGATTCACAAAACTATGCTCGTTGCGAAATAGTTCACTTGGTACATATAGTATCTTGAAGGAAAAATTAACGGTTTTAGAGAAATTAAAAAATTTTTTGTTATGGACGAAGTTAAATTTATCAACGAAACTTTCTTTATAAAGTTTCTAACTTTACGTAATTTGTATACTATAATTGCGAAGTTGTCGTTGTTATATCTAACACCTGTAAATGCCACGGCTCTTTTTTGACACCCTGTAACTTGTATGGGACCCTTACAGGTAAATAAAATTAAATTAAGATGTTAAGAGTGTTACCTGTCACAACTATTTAAAATATTTAAAAAAAACCCAGATTTCCTGCATAAAATACCACAAAATAATTGTCTGATCTTAACTGAGTCGATTTCATTTACAATAAACTCTCCCTCGTTTTTGTAAGCATCGACAAAAATAGTGCGTACGACCTAAACTGCCCAACCACAAATTGATAGCGAGGTCAAATGTTAAGCACATGAATCTGTTTTGTGTGTTCAGGTGTGCATATATTTCGCTGTTCTAAAGTAAACGCATGCAACCTATCATTAACCTAATCCATCAAATACATAACCACCTGACGTGGTTGGATCATTATTTACTTATGCATTTGTTGTATTCATGTCTACGGAATGGTAACAGTAATATGAACTACTTACACGAAACTCTGTTAAAGGCCAAACATACTGTGAAATCACTATATTTCATTGAGTACCAGTTTTCTTGGATTTCACTGTTGCTACAAAGCATGAATTAAAAGACCCAACGGACAATAATCCTTGTGTGGAAATTATAGAGAGGACATTTGCTTGAAATGAGTGAATAACGGATATATTTCATCCAGTGGGTGAAAAACTCAATATTTTCATGAGTGGCAAAGCCACGAGTGAAAATACTTAAGTTTTTCACTCACGAGATGAAATATATCCGTTATTCACTCATTTCAAGCAAATATACTTTTTATTATATGCTCAAGCGTATTGTCTTGCAATTTGTATAACACACTGAAGTAGCTAATTTCTTGCTGTATTCCGGGCGATAATGTTAGAGGTTTACCGTTTATGTTCTGCTGTTTTGTGTATATTTGTACATAAAATATCAGTAGTTACATAATGCTCCTTCCCAATTCAAGGTAAAACAGCAGAAAAAAAAAATGAAAAAAAAAACTGTTTGTCCATTTCTGGATTTGAACCTGATTTGCCTGGATGGGGAGGCGGCCATCTTTACATTTACACCACGCAAGCGTCTTACAAAATATTTGAAATTACTTATTCATAATGTTATCAATGTCTTTTGACAGCCAGTGAAAAAATGTTATATTTTTTCACCCCAGTGAAAAAATAATTTACTGCAGAGAAATATCACAATTATTTCATTCGGAAAATCCAGTAATTCACAGCCTAGCATAAAATAAAGGCCCTTATCCCGATCCACAAATTCAGGTACCGACGAAAATGATATCTTTTTTGAAAATAAAAGATTTTTGCCCCCCCCCCAAAAAAAAAAAAAAAAAAAAAAAATTCATTCGCACGAAAATAAATGAATATACAGTATATTCATATATTAATTGGATATTTCCTCGCCATCAATTCTTGTCGGATAATACTTTTGTACTTATGTTCTGTTTAAGGGTTTAAACTCTTTATAACATCTAAATTCATTATACATTCAAAACAAGCGTTCATACCTTCATAGCAAACCAAAACCATTGTGCTGCAGTAATATATCAAAATAAGAAATGGTCACAGTACTTGTGCGTAAAATTCAAGATCAGGCACATTCTCAAGCTTCAGAGAGGTCAGTCTTCTACTATGCTCCTTCTCAATGCCTCTGCATTCAAAGGGTTGATAAACTCTGAAAATGATTTGAATACGGATACAGTTCTTATTATTAGACGCTAAAGCCAGGGATTTATAACACGTGAACAATACGATATATACTAACCTTTCTGGGTCATTCTTATCTAAGGTTACCGTCGACTTACGTAACGATCACAGTATTCAACAAAAAAAGACTCAGAATAGTTGGTTCTGACCCTGTTGTACCTAAAATCGATCGAAATAAGTAACAAAAGTGGTTGTAGAATACAGTATTATTTTTATTTGGTGACATTTGATAAAGAAGTTCCGTAGAACTAACCCCAAGTGACAGACCGCCAGAACCTGGAATATATATATATATATATATATATATATATATATATATATATATATATATATATATATATATATACATATATCATCGCTATTACAAGGGACTTATAGAGCAATGTGAGCCTCAGCTTGTCCACTCTTCATTTGGCGTATTCCTATACTTTTTAACTATAAGGCATGTGAAAAATTGATTCGTTAGATGGATCGGTTTAGTACGCAGACACGATTTTGTGGCAACCACACAAAAAAGTATGTCTATCAAAAGTTTCGGCCCCTTTTATGTTACAATGATTTATGAGCATATATAGATAAAAGAAAAAACTGTCCATGCTTTGGGTGTGGCACTTTAAAACGTTACTAGGATATATAGTTGTGTGTGTGTGTGTATATATATATATATATATATATATATATATATATATATATATGTATATATATATATATATATATATATACTAATCTTTCGTGCAATATATTTTATTGCAAAAATACAATTATATAATCAACAGAGCGAAATCTATCAACACACACACATGATGCTGCTGAAAAAATATATATCAAGATTTACCAATATATAGCGTTCCTAAATGTTTCATGAACAATACCTACAAATATGTCTAAGATAACCCATTTTACAGGATGGCTAACACGAACTTTCACTATTTGCGATAGATATGATCTATATATATATATATATATATATCAGAAGAACAAGCTTAGAATATATTAGACTAATGTAAAATTAGTATACTGAAGTATATAGTATTTATATGCAGGAATTGATCACTCGTTACATACAGATTAAGGAAAACCCGGCATGAAGATAAACTAAGAATGCATTGATGGACAAATCACATGAAAAACTGACATATTAAAATTGACATATTGACACGTAAGTTTGAACAATCTGTCAAAACTACAAAACTGCTATTTATCATTGCGTATGTTTTTGTTAAAATTATTTTGCCGGTTAAACAACTTGTATGTGGCTTTGTATAACAAATTCACAAATAAACGTAGTCTATTTGCAATGCATTTGCTGCACTATTAACGACTTGAAACTTTGAAAAAAGGTTGGAGGGCAGGAAATACCCCATTTTCCAGTAATCCGATGGTTGGTAAGGAATATATTGTTAAAAGAAAAACAGTAAAAACAAAGACAATCTCCTGTTAGAAGCGAATTAAATGGATTTTGAAACATACCGGCCCTGTTTGTACCACTGATCTCAGATAAAATGAAAGCAGCTCATAACAAAGGGCTTCTGTAATATTAAAAACAACGCTAAACAAGGAAATACCTGTTCCATTGACATTTACCTCTTTAGAGAAAATTGGAAAAGCATGTTTTAAGCTGATGATGTACAAAAGATTGACAAAACCCTGTAACAAATTTTTATTCTACAGAAAGTTGTCATTTACCCCACAACCCCTCAACCCCCAGTTGTTAAGTTAAGATGACACTAAGGTTGGGGAACCGCCGTGGCTCAGTCGTTAGCGTGATAGACTCGCAACCCAAAGATTGCGGTGTTTTAAGTCTTGCTTTTGCACAAGGTACTTTACTCCCATTGCCTTGACACTTTGAAACCTTCCATGTGTTAATGTGCCGTTCAACACCAAACAAACAGACAAACAGACACTAAAGTTACTTTATTTTTGCGTGTGTGTCCTGACACTCAGGGAGGGTAATAAATAATGATTAATTGCCTCAAAAATACAAACTAAGAGTCATCTCTGTAGACGTGTTTCTTTAATGAAATCGGCGTCATTTCTCACCTTGAATGACGGGGAATGATTTATGACTCAATTAATGCAATATTGTAACAAAAATATTCATACTGATATATCAGAGTCTAGTAACTTTGACGTATCGCTCAAACGTATGAAAAATATGTCGATTTGAAATTTATGGGACTATAAATGTCTCCTTAATTATATTCAAACGATCGTCTTAAGACTTTTTTAAAATATATGCAGTCATCATCTGCTCCTATATGCAAATGAGCAACCGTTAACAGTAAAACATAGGTGGTACGAATACGCATGTAACAAATTTACGTTTTTGTTATTTGCTTTTTTAAGTGAATTTTCATACCCGATTAAATGTAATAAAACATTAAAATACGCACGTAACAAATATTGATACAAACGAAATAAATCCCGATTAAATGTAAAAAACCATTAAAAATACATAATACAAACGAAATAACTCCGAGAAGCCCCCGGGATGTCCGCTATACACGAGTTTTACTGCATTTTCAGTACATTCTCTTTACAGTATGCAACATATTTTCTTCCAGAAAATTGAGCAAATCTTGTAGACCCTTCAATATGTGTAACAACTGAATTACAATGAAACATACTTTATGACTCAGTTAAATCCATGTGATATTTTATACCTTGTTGGGGTTTAAGAGAGGGCGCGTGTCGTACCAATCGTGGCCCAAAAGATAGCACTGCTTTATCCTTATCATCGTAACAATCACAGCACGTGAGCCAGCGCGTGCACGATTATTTATTGTATCTATTTTTCAAATCTAAAACTATAAAGTAACTCCAAGACACATCTTAATGCAATATTTGTATGTGATGCTGACAATTAGATTTCATGTACTGATCAATTCATGAGATCAACTCGTGAAATTCGACGCAATCACATAACATCCCGAAAAATACACATCAAAGCATTTCAACGCTCCTTAACCTTCATTTAAAATTGAATCCCTTAAAATCTACGTTTTAAGGTTTTCTATCTTGTACTGTCTTACTCCCAGCTCTCACTTCTGGGCTTTATAGTGGTGAAAATTCTATTGTGGGAATCTAAAGAGTTGATTGGTAGGACATGACCACTCTCTGCTTAGATCTTGTAATTCTCGCAATGTATTTGCAAGGAGAGGAATACAAAAATAGGGTTAATGTCATCAATAATATATCAGCCTTGGATGATCCCCTTCCTTTACCATCATCCAAATGATACGTATAGTCCATTGGAACATATTATCTATAGTAAGTATAACTCATTCATGATCCCCTTCCTTTACCATCATCCAAATGATACGTATAGTCCATTGGAACATATTATCTCTAGTAAGTATAACTCATTCATGATCCCCTTCCGTTACCATCATCCAAATGATACGTATAGTCCATTGGAACATATTATCTATAGTAAGTATAACTCATTCATGATCCCCTACCTTTACCATTATCCAAATGATACGTATAGGCCTTGGTAACTGATTCATGATCCCCTGCCTTTACCATTATCCAAATGATACGTATAGTCCATTGGAACATATTATCTATAGTAAGTATAACTCATTCATGATCCCCTTCCTTTACCATCATCCAAATGATACGTATAGTCCATTGGAACATATTATCTATAGTAAGTATAACTCATTCATGATCCCCTTCCTTTACCATCATCCAAAAATGATACGTATAGTCCATTGGAACATTATCTATAGTAAGTATAACTCATTCACGATCCCCTTCCTTTACCATTATCCAAATGATACGTATAGGCCATTGGAACATTATCTATAGTAAGTATAATTCTAGAAGTCAAGGTTTGAAGTATACATTAAGGCAGCGAGCTGTGTTTACCAAGATAATCTTACAAGCAATGTGAGTAATGATCACAAATTGAAGAAATATAATCTAGCAAATAGAACAGACACTGTACGTGTGTATATGTTCACAGTTATGCATTTATGCATTGCATTTATTATTATACAGTAACCCATTCTTTTCCTAGTGTAAATAGTGCTTATATGAAAGAAATTAAGAGAGAGAGAGAGAGAGAGAGAGAGAGAGAGAGAGAGAGAGAGAGAGAGAGAGAGAGAGAGAGAGAGAGATTTACATAGCAATTGAAGGTGATGACATGAATAATATTATATTCCATTCTTTATGACACAAGAATCGCCGACCTACGGATAATTGTGTATTCCATATGTACATAATTGATGTATGATAATGACAAACTATCACCGTTCAATTTAGGATCAAGGACAAAATATTCTCAAAAATTGTCTAGGAATCAAGAGGTATAATTGGAACATTTGTTTTCTTTCTCAAAATGATGTATTGCTGTTTTAGATACTGGTGTGTGGGGGGGGGGAGGGATGGGGGGCGTATAAGCAATGCTAAATATATTGATAAATATTTATATACACTACTCGTTTATTTACTGAAGAAAAAACATAAAAGATATACTTGCAATATAAAATGTATGTTATTTGAAAATAACTTGGGTTTTTAATGTGTGATATTCTTTTCTCATGATAAAATATCTCTATATATAGTAAGGAAGTGAACGCTATGTAAAATACAACGAAAGAGAGTGGAAGGGAGAATCTGGCGGTACATCGGCGAATTTAAACTCTGTAGCAAAATCGACGTGCAAAAGCATGTATAGGATGTATAAGATCTGTATGTTTAGACTTGAGACAAATCATAATGATAACATTTTCAAATGTTTTAAAAAGAACTAAATCTCCTAAATGGTAATAAGACAGAGACTGGTTAATACGTTTAAAGGAAAAATCCGGCTTCAAACTTGTTATCACTATATATTAATACTCATTAAATTCTACGCTATTTTACCACATTTCAAAGATGTGGCTAATCAGGTAATCCAGATATAGGCCGAAATCTAATTACCACAGGGCCGCACCACGTTTGCCGTATCTATGTGCCTCAAGACGGACGGAATTAACTTGCTTTCTCTTCCGGTGATGCCGCACTGGCACATCGTGCTGGTGATAATGGTATGAATGTTTTTATACAAGTCTACATTCTTCAAATTTATTCTATATTTTGGTATTTACTAAAGTTTTGCATGCTATATTTATTGAAATGGATATGATATAAAATAAATATGTAAAGCATAAAATTTCTACATTTTATAAGCGGTAGATCGATTCTTCTTTACACATAATTTATTCAAAGTCCTTACAAGATCCACTTTCTCAATTGAAATCTTGTAAATGTAGGCGACAAGTGAAAAAAAGTATTTTTTGGAAATCTACAAGTCTATGCATACTATGAAAATACTATTAATGCTCTATTTCTTTTATTTGTTATGTATACTATGAAAATACTATTAATGCTCTATTTCTTTCATTTGTTATGTATACTATGAAAATACTATTAATGCTCTATTTCTTTTATTTGTTATGTATACTGTTACGACTCTATGGTCTAAGAAAAATGTAACAGAAAGAAAGTGAAACCAACAAATCAAGTAAAAAAATAAACAAGCAATTTATTACTAGATAATTAAAATGAAAAATCAAAAAAGTCACTTACAGTAATGTGTTTTGAAATCCTAATAATCCAATAAGAATGATTGTTCTAATCACAAGTCCTAAATATAGAATGTTTAGAATTCACGGCTGTGTCCTTGAATGTTATTATGTGCCAATGGTCTCCAAAGTCCTGATGTATTAGAAATCTTGATGTGCTGATGTCAAAATGAAGTATTCCAAAATCTCTGAATAAGTTCAGTTAAATTCCAAAATCATCAATTAAAAATCCAAAATCCAAAAGTTTGTGAGCACTGTTATAATCCAATGAATATTTAAAATAATTCCTCTCTTAGAATTTGGAATGAATTTTCACAACTGTAATAGCTCTTTACAAGACTGATGGTAATGTCAAAACTGAATAAATGTCCACCAAACATGGTATATATAAAGATTGGTCACATGACAGAATGTTCTAGAATGTGTGTCATCTTAATGGAATTTTACTTGTAAACAAAAATTCAACCTTGACCTTCAAATTGAGAAAACATATTGATCACAACAACCTAATTCAAGGACACTAGTTAAACATGTTTTTTCTGATAAACATAAAGATGTAAGCAAATATTAAAGTGAAGAAACATTTATAATTTCCTAAAATATTTATAATATTATATAAACATCATACATAACAATACTATGAAAATACTATTAATGCTCTATTTCTTTTATTTGTTATGTATACTATGAAAATACTATTAATGTTCTATTTCTTTTATTTGTTATGTATACTATGAAAATACTATTAATGCTCTATTTCTTTTATTTGTTATGTATACTATGAAAATACTATTAATGCTCTATTTCTTTTATTTGTTTTATTGGTTAGTTTGAATAGGCTTATGATCTAAGATGTTGAATCGCATTTCATAAATCAGGTCAATAGATTGATCAAGGACAGAACATAACGCATTTCATAAATCAGGTCAATAGATTGATCAAGGACAGAACATATCGCATGTCATAAATCAGGTCAATAGATTGATCAAGGACAGAACATATCGGATTTCATAAATCAGGTCAATAGATTGATCAAGGATAAAACATATCGCATTTCATAAATCAGGTCAATAGATTGATCAAGGACAGAACATATCATTTGACATGGTTAAGGTTTATGTCTCCGTTTTGGTCATTACATCATGTGCCATATGACTTCAAATGCGCTCAACAGAAAATATACGTT